>JBBPTX010000263.1:0-40264 GCA_038094595.1 Pulveroboletus aff. annulatus
GAGGTGGGGGATCAAGGGAGGCTTTGGATTACAAGGCAGGGGCTAGGCCGATACTAAGTAATATCAAAGCTAAGGGAAAGGTATAAAGCCAGATCGACTGGTATATATAGTGAAGAGTGACGTGTGACAGTAACGTCACAGGGTCAAGGGTATGGGTTAAGGGCCGGTGTAGGAAGCAGCAATAGAATGTGAAAGAAGGCGATGGATTGTGATAGAACCTACGTGTGAGAGTGAAACACAACGTGCCGGTGCATGCAGCGAGAGAAGGAGAAGCACGTGTGCGATAAGGCAACACGAGGGAGATAAGTGCACAAGGAACATGTAAATATGATGACATACATGTGAGATACCTCGGGGAGCCAAGGGACAAGGGTAAAGGGTTGGCGCGGGCAACCAGAGAAGAGCAGAAGAGTGAGTGTACGTGCAGGAAGCAGGAGAGAAAAGGAAAAGACGTGCCTAGCACGATGAATCGTAACAGTTATTTCATACAAGTATATACATACTCAGTTTCATGCAGGTACATAGAATTGATTTCATGCAGGTACATAGAATCAATTTCGTGCAGTACATAGAATTGATTTCACACAGGTACATAGAATCAATTTCATGCAGTACATAGAATCAATTTCACACAGCCACAGTCAATTTCGCGCAACTGAATTTTTTGGGGTTTACCATTCCATAATACCGAGCCAACAGCTCGTTTTTGTTATGTGCCAATCTGCCAGATATGTGGAATAAAGCTGACCTTACTACCACTGCTGCAGTGGCCACAACTATCATGATCATGATATGATAATCAGTGAGATCTATCCAGATCTACTGCTAAGCGAGGTGTCCAGTGAAGTAGTACGAGAACGAATATACCTAAACAGCATCTGCAAAGCAGTTAGAAACGTAATCGGCAATCGCAGTCTTTCGAGCCAGCCTGGGGCTCTGATTGGTTGGCTTTGGCCTAAGCGGCCTCAAGCGACTCGCTAAAGGGGCTCACATAATGGGTGCCTACCCTAACACAAAACGGTCAGCTTTGCCAGCACTTTCCTAGCGCTTAGGAAAGTCAGATGAGGGACACTTTCCAAAAGAAATTGTCCAAAGTCAACTTTTTCACCGATGTTGCAAAATGCAGTCTCCAGGTCATGCCAGCACCAACACAGCAAACCAACATGTTCAGCTACTTAAAGTCACCCCACAGATCTCCAAATACGTCATCCTTTTTCGCTGCCGTCGTCGACTGTGCTCCACCCCAACTGGCGCCGGTGCCTGCACCAGTGCTGCCACCCCAGATATCCGTCGTGTTGAGTGTGTTAAACGTGCTGCTGTTCGCCGCAGGTGCACCCCAAACAGTGGACGACGTAGCACCGGAAGCAGACGGAGTCGTGTTAGACGGGGCACCATTCCACCCAGGCGAAGCACCCCAAAGACCGTTACCAACTGCACTCGTACCTTCCATGTTGCCGATAGACTGCTGCTGTATCTGCGACGTGCGTGCACTTCCGCCAAGTGCGAGTGCGTCCCAAGACGAAGTAGAGGCCGATTGCACCGGTGCCGACGCAAACTGGCCAAACGCGTTGGCGGGCACTGCCGCTGGCGCAGAAAAAAGCGAGAGAATATCTTGTTTGACATCTTTGGCGGGCAAGTTGGGCGCAGTCGTGGCTGGTTTCGACGCGGCCGGAGCGTGAAAGTCGAGTGAAAAGAGGTCGTCGTCTGGTTTCGGTTGTTGCGGTGGTGGTTGGGCTGGGGTTGATTGTTGGGGAGCCACGAGCCGGGATTGCTGCGCCACTCCCACAGAGGGTGGGATGCGTCCTGCGACAGCAGCGGAGAGGAGTTGTCGAGATTGGGATGGGGCGTGGGCGGTGGACCGGAAGGTAGCAGAGGAATGAAGCGAGGGAGAGGCGGGGCGAGGAGCGGAGAGGCTCGCGGTAGGTGCGTGTGCGGAACGGGCAGGTGGCGTCGACGCTGAGGCGTCAAAAAGCTGTGCGGAGGCGGATGTGGGTGCTTCGCCGCCATTGGAGGACTCGGCAGGGCTGTCGAGAACGGACGGGTCCTCGGGAGGAGGGCCGTCCATGGCCCATCGACGCGATTCGTATTTCGAACGGATAAATGATTCCATTTTACTACGGGCTGGGTCAGGAGGCGTTTTCGGCGTGTAGGCCAACTTACTGGTCGGGAGGAACGTGGCCGGCTTTCAAGTGGGCTTCCCAGTAGATGTTGGCACGACGGTTTCCCCATTTCTGAATAGACTGGGGCGGTGTGAATGGCGAGAATTGGAGGTAGAGCAACGGAAATACCTCCATCTGTTCGGGAGTCCACATGTCGAGATCGATGGACTTGACACGGCTAATGTGCGTACCCATGCCGCGGTGGATACCTGAACAGCGTATACAAAGATACACGCCACTAAAAATGCATGAGCTTGTGCACAAGATACGAGTGTAGGGCCCACAGATTCCATGATGCCCACCGGGGATCTGCGGTACCATAAGCAAGGTAAGAAAGTAAAAACTGAGTGCACACCGTTTCGTTTGCAGTCTGCGCAGAGCTTGTTTTCTGGCTGTTTTACGAGCTCACGAAGGATCTTTGCGTTGCGTTCTGTAGTCGCCTTGTCTGGCTTGTGCATCGTGCTGGACGTTGTGGAATGAGCCTGGGAGCTTACCAAATCCAACGATATCGGCTACGCTCAGCCTTGTCCACGTTGTCCACGTCCGTCATGTCCTCACCCACCGCCCGCGCAGAAGCCCGCAGAAAAGCCATTCTCAGCCGTGGCGGCGACCGTCTTGCCAAGCTGACCACTTCGGCGCGTGGCGAAGAAGCCCCAACCTACTTGTACAACGGTAAGGGTCCTTTTGCGCCTTTTTTTCGACCATTCACGCGCTGTACATGAGATGTGTCCGCGCGAACCTTTGTCGGTGAGGAGACCAACATGCCCCCGCCACCACCTCCACCCAAGGATACGCCCCGCCCGTCGCCTCCGCCGCCCACCCAATCCGACCCATCTGCATGGACTGCTGACCAGCAACACCAGTTCATGCAGGCACTCATGGGTAGCACGCTCAACCCCACCGCTTTGGGGCAATCGCCACCGTCGACCACAGAGGACCCCTTGGCAAACATGATGGCACAGTTGGCCAACTTGCGCGCTGCTCAGGGCGGTGCTGCTGCTGGAAAGACACCCGTACCGCCAGCATCACCCAAACCGGTGGCCCGCTTGCGGAAATGGCTGCCATTGCTACACCTCGTGTGCATGTGGGTGTTGCTCGCCGTGTTTGTGCTGTGGAAAGAACCGCAGGTCTTTGTGCAAAAGACGGCTGGGGTAGTCGAAGTCGCGTTTTGGAAACGCTGGCCAAAGTTGGTGACATTGGATAGCATGTGGGGCGTGCAGATCGTCGTAAGTGACCTGGACATCGTGAATCGACATTGCTGAGGATATCCGTAGCCATTCTTCTGGGCATTCATGACGCTGCAAGTGATGCTGCATTCGTTGCGTATATTCACCGGGCATGTAAGTTGGCTATCTACTCGTGCAAGGGATGTGTGTGTATTGACTGCGTTCCGTGGCAGAACGAGGTAGAACCGCCGGCTCTTCTCTCGCTCGCTCTTCCACACCTTCCACCGCCATTGCCATCATTGATCATGAACACACTACGATACTTTCGCATGGCGAGTGTATTCATGGACGATATCGCAGCCGTCGTGTTTGGTATTGGAGTGATCGTATGGATCACCTCTTGGCTTGTCGAATAGCACACACTTTCTGCCATGTTTTATATATATTAGCCTTTGCCTATCTACTGGGCATCAAGGAAGGATGGCAGCAGCACCCGTCTTGGGTCGATCCGACATTTCCTGCACTCTTGTTTCCATGTCCTGTGGTGGTGACGTCGATAAAGGTTTTCCTTTGGCCTTGTGCGGTGTTGCAATCTGAGCAAGCCGTTCTTTTTCCTCGCCGGGTAGAACGGGATGACCAGCAGCGAGTGCAGCAGCCTTGTACGCCTTCCACGGCTCACCGCCCGCAAGGTCCATGAGCTCCTTGGCAATCGTCGTCGACCACTTGTTGGACATGTCGATCGTCGACGTCGTCCCATTCTCTATGTCACGACTCAGCACAGCGACACAATGGCACGAAACGCGACGCACGAAACTCGACCGTCGCGTGCGGTGCCCATGTTTCCTGCCGTGTCTTGGGCACCCGGTGCACGCCAATCTCGAGGAGCGGATTTGCCCAGCGTATCCGGGGTAGTTCTTCCTTGACGAAATGTCTACTTTTTGTGAGATATCTTTGGTGGTTGGACGCGCAGAGACGCACCGTGCACCCATATGGTCGTTCCTCGCTGCAAACGTCAAGCTAATCCGGCGAAGTCCATTGAGCGCAAGACGGGGCCCGGAATTGAGTTGTTCGAGGACGCGCGAGAGATGCGAAGGTGGTGGGATGAACTTTCCGCGCCGACGTGGCATTTGTCAAAGGGAGGACACTGAAATTTGTGAACTCGAGCGGTTGTTTGATGTTGTTGAATTCAAAAGGTAGATCATAAACGCTAGAATATCGTAGCTAATGTACTATTGTTATCTTTTCCGCCCTCCAAACTACCCAGCAATCTATTACCGGGTCCATTCTTGCCAAACGTAAAGCCCACCCAAACGCCTCTAGCCAGAGGATCCTCCTTCTCCCTTACCTTGTCGACATTTTTCTGCTTCTCCTTCACCTCCGCGTACTTGGCCATATCTTCAGGCGATGTAAAGTCGTCGTAGTACCCCGTATCAATCTCCGAATCCAGCGCAGGGACAAACGGTGCACGAATAGATCTTAGATCCTCCCACCTGACACCGTCAAAGAATGGGTGATTCATCACCTGCGCGAGGGTTGCGTATCGAACGCTCGAGTGCGATATCAGTCTAGAATGTCAAATTCAGCAAAGTGGCTCGCAGCTGGCATGCACGAACCTCGTAACGGCATCCCATGCAATGTCCGTGAGGTTGAAAATGAGATCCTCTGGTTTGTCGTATTCGGGCCGCCGCAACACCTTGGTCCAATTCTTTAAATTGGTCCACGTTTCCTCGGGGGTACCACCACTGAAAGGGGGAAAACCAGCCAAGAACTCGAAAAAGATGCATCCCAGAGACCAGTAGTCAACAGAGTAGGTGTACGGCTTTCCGCGTAGAACTTCGGGAGCCATGTAATCGGGCGAGCCGACGATAGAATCAGCATAACGGGGATCTTCGTGGCGGACAGAACGGTAGATGGAACGCCTTTCGAGCGTCGATCGAAATACAACTTGGTTATCTTTGACTTTGTCGAGCTACACACACAAAGTTGACCCAAATTCGCCAACGTTCAGTTGGAGACGCACTTTAATTTTGAGCGACTCGATTCGCTTTGGATTCAAAGCCCCGGTCGCCAGCCCAAAGTCTGTAAGCTTGACGTGACCGGTCCCGTCGACCAAAAAGTTCTATTGGTACCTGGCATCAAACTGATGACAAGAAATACTGCATGATCAAACAAACCTCTGGTTTCAAATCACGATGGATGTAGCCAAGTTTGTGCAGTTCGTTGACGGCCACGAACATCTCGCTGATATAATACCTGGCGTGTTCCTCCTTCAACACACCCGAGTTGTTTAAAAGAGTTCGAAAGTCTCCCCCGGGCACGTATTCCATGGCGAGATACACGTACTGGGTATCTTGGAACGCATACAACAATCGCACCAACCAAGCGGTCTTGGTTGCTGTCAAGATATCCCGTTCGACGAGAACATGCCGAACCTGTACACGAATGATGCGATCGCACACATCGCGAGAAGGTGCCAACATACCTCATCCATCTTGTGCAACGTCCGTTTTCGCATCCTCTTCAGTGCGCATACCTCGCCCGTTTCCTGCTTGCGTGCCAAAAAGACTTCACCATAGCCACCCTGTCCGACCTGAGCTATAATGTGGAACTGCTCTACACGCAGTTTCGCGCGTCGCTTCCTCAACAGCACACGTTCACGGCCACAGTACGACCTGAACTCTTTTGAATATTCGGCCGTAGACAATTGCCGTGTCGCAGTGTCCGCATCAAAACGGGCTCGACGGTCCTTGCGCGCAGCGAGATAGCCAAGACATGAAAAGTAATAGTCGAGAAAGTCTACGATCTCCCGTCATCAGCAGCCATCGCCAACGATCGCAAAGGGGACACACAGAGCTGGGCCACCGTGGCTTTCCGTTTCACCTCGGAACTCTCCAAGAGCTCCCTTTCCCAGAGCTGGAAGCCCGACGGTTTCACGGTCGTGGCCGCCTTTGTCGTGTCCATGCCGATGTCGCCAACCCAGTGGTCCGTCTTCATGTGGATGTCGCGGAGACCAATGGTAATGCCCCGTGTCGTATCCATGTGGATATCGCGGTATTCACTGGCATCGAACACCTTGCTCGCGTCCGTCATGAAACGTTGCTACCAAGTCGTGGCGAGCCACGTGACAAACGCGTCCAAGTCGCGTGTTTATGAGCGGGCCGAACATTACTTATGCGCCATCCACACATCGACCTCGCGGCCGTCCTCGCCCAGCCAACTCCCCAACTAGACCTTCAGCAACAGGCATACGAGACCTCGACCGGGAACTTTCTCAAGGCCGTCACGGTCTACACCAACCGCGCCGTCGCCGAGATCACGAAACAGAAAAATGCCCAGGAAGCGGACAGGAAGAAATTAGCTGAACGGACGCTGGCTGTGGAGACCGAAACGAGCCAGTGCAAACAAAAGGAGATCGACTTGCTTGCTGGTATGTTATTCGCCTTCCATCCTTCTTCTTATCAAGCCCAGATAGTATTGGCCAAGGAAAAGGAGGAAAGACGTGACGCAGAGCAGTCTATCGCTGCACTCAAGCGTCAACTCGCGTCGCTCCGTGACGCGAGCGCGGCCATCGATCTCGAAATTGAACAGTATCGTGCTGCTGTTTCTAATCTACAACGTGGTACCGTTCTATCGTCATCATCTCATAACACAGCTACCGATGATGAACTATGAATTCAGAAAAGGGTGCCGAACAAGACATACTGAATGAGCACTATGCACAACTCGAGCCAGAGCTTGCAGCATGCGAGTCATGGCTCAAGTGCAATATAGAAGGCATCGAAGCAGACCAACTCCTCATCCGGTTTTCGCATCTAGACGACACGAACGTTGACCGAGAGTTTAGCTTTGTACTGGACGTCTCTACCTCGTCGTATAATGGTGAGGTGCCTTTCCCCGGTCGAGTTTGTCTCATGTCTCTCTAGTCATCACGACGACACCGCCATTGCCCGCGCTTCCGATGCTTTTACAAGAGCTCAACCAGACTGGCAATATATACCAATTTATCAAGCAAATGCGAATAGCATTCCGCGATCTGGTGCGGGCAGACACCTAGTATAGATCATTCCACCATCTATGTTGTATATCCATCACTCTTCGATGTGGTCGGCCCAACCGGTTCTATCTCTATACCCCCCTGCACTCCCCAGCTTCGTCTTGTTGCGTGATTTACGACCACCGAGTTCCTTGTACATTTCCCGCATTTCGACTTTACCTGGCCGGGTTTGTTCTTCTACTCTCCACCTCTCTTCGTTAATTTCTTTGGGTGTCTGATATCCCGAACGAGAGGGAGAAGAGTGTTCCAACGGACTTGTGGGCGTTGACTTGTTCGTGCTCATCGAGAGATACGTCGAACGCTGGTCGAGGGTCAGACCATTCCCCAACACGGCGTATGCTGACGCACCCAATTCTGCTTCGACTCCCTCCGAGTCCACTTGCCTGAGGGCAAGCTCTCGTCGTGAAAATACTCTTTTCGGTAGTGTTGAAACCATACTGGATCCATGTCAGCCGAGAGTTGGCATACGCAATACCAGCTTACTGTAATTGAGCGTCTGGCTCTTGTTCCATTTCCGCGAGACTCTCGAGCATGAAGCAAGGTCTGGTATCGTGAGCCATCGGAATATACGCTGGGAGACTTGAGTGGGAAAGGCCCTGAGAGGGTCCGATGTCGCTTTTGCAGTCAAACTCAGAGCACTCCGCGGATTCACTCGCCGAGTAGGCGAGACTGGTCTAGAACTGGGTCGCGAAGGTGCGCGAGATCGTGCGGGGGTGCCTGGGGCTGAAGTCTTGCGCAACGATGAGGGATGTATCAAAGGGGATCTGACTCAACACTTACGACGTATATGAGCTCATCGTCAGACTCTTCGTCGGAATGGCGAGTAGATGTAGTCTGCTTGCGCTCTGCAGCGGGCTCTGAGAGGGTCAGCGACCGGAGGACATCCTGGCGGAGGCTCATGATGGTTGTGGATCAAGATGGGAGGACCAACAGCCTCCGCTCAATCGGGGGATGCTTATTGAATTCCTTTTTTGGATGCTGACAAAGAGTGACGTCACAATGTATAGCACGTGCGTCATTACACCGAGGTAAACAGCGACCAGACACCCTTTGCATAGCCGACAATCTCGTCCGCGCCAAGTTTGCTCTCGCCAAAGATACGGTCCACAAAGGTAATCGGAATTTCCCCCACCGTGTACCCCAACGCCCGTGCGCGTACCATCATCTCCATCTGGAACACGTAGCCGCGCGACTGCGTGAGCGTGATGATATGCCGCAGGACGGGCAGACGGTACAGCCTCGACACCATGTCAGTCACGGTCGACCAAGTATGATGTGCACACATACCGGAAACTGCCTGTCAAGTCGCTGACACCGGGATTGAGCACGGTCGCGGCCAAAAAGTTGGCGCCTCTCGACACGAGCTTTCGTTTGAGATCCCAGCCATGTACACCACCAGGACGCGTGTCGGATATAAAGGGGGTAGGCGTAGAGCGGTACCGTGTACCCGTGACAATGTCCAGATTACATGCCTGTTGCAACCTGTAACATCGTGTCAACCGCTTTCAAGACAGCGCATCGAGCAAATGTTACCGGATAAACTGTGGTATGAATTTCGGCTGGTCGAACGGGATGAAAACATGAACGTTCGCGATGGTAAGAGGGGCCTACGTGATGCGAAAAGTCGGCGTCCATAATGATAACAAAGTCACCAGTACAAAAATCCAGTCCATGGATATAAGCAGTCCTGCACGCCAATAACCAGTGGGTGTACGACCGAGATGATGGTCACGCACCCAAGTCCGAGCTTTCCAGGACGTGGTTTCAACACCTGCGGCGTGTCATGCAACGTAGAGCGCGGGCACCACAGACACGCACGATCTTGTCCTCGCCATACACCTTGGCAAGTTCTTGGGCGACTTGTTGCGTGCCATCTGGACTGGCATCGTCGACAACGATGATCTCCCATGCTAGCTCACTGCACCGTTCAGCAGCAGCCGTACACGCGCGCTCAAGACACGCACTGCTCGCGAAACACCTTGGCCAGCAACCAGACAATGACAGGCAGGTTCTTGCGCTCGTTGTAGGTCGGCAAGATGACCGAGTACTTGTGTGTGTTGGCAGAAGTGTACTGGCCTTGCATGTTCAGCGACGGCCCACTTTCAAACGGGTTCATACGAGTGACAGAGTGGGTCACATGTCACGGCATATGGCTTCAGACACACCCGCGATCAGCGCCGTGCGGGACCTCCTCAAGGAGACGCTCCGCATCGTCACCTGCGACGACCGCGCCTTTATTGGTACATTTGTCGGCACCGACCAGCTACTCAACATACTGCTGGTCAACACCGAAGAGTACATTCTCGGCTCAGACATTTCTGCAGGCAGATATGTGGGCCAGGTCATGGTGCCATGGAGGCTGGTCATCCAGGTCGAGGCCCTTTCCCGATCACACGATCAGCACGGGAAACGGCGAGAGCAAAACGGAGGGGGCCTCTATATCTAGTCAGATTAACGTGCAAGTAAACAATGTCCTTGATCATCTCTTCCACTGGTATTCACGAGGCACTTCAAGTCCGTCAGAATCCTACATCAGCAATCCGATGCTACACCGCCCCGCGGAGTCACCTGGTACACGTAGTAAACCGTCGTCACACGGACGGTCTCGGGATGAGCATCTAGTCTTTATACTTGTCTTTGTAGATCCAAGCCATCCCAACGTCGCTGACACCCTGTGCGACCTGGCCTCGTCTTGAGATCACATACCACCCGTCCAGAGAAGCGTGGACTCACTGCAGCACGATACCACTTGGCTGCTTCCTTCTTGTCCTTTTTGCATCCCTTGGCATTGGCCAGACAAAATGCCAAGTCTTGCTGAGCATCCGCATCTCCTAGCTTTGCAGCAACCCGATAATAGCTCTAATCCATTCGCATCAGAGGCATGACAGGGAGCAAGCGATCGATCGCGTACGACGGCCATCTTCTGGTCCTTGGCGACACCCCAGCCCTGAAAGAAGCACTGGCCCACCTCATATATCGCCAGCACGAGCTCTTCCTGCCATTTCGCGTGAGGAAGCCAACGACACACGACATGAACGCCTCACCTTGACACCCTTGACATCCAACCCCTTTCTTGCCCTTTCAAGGTCATCCACGGCCGACTCGGCCGCCTTGGTCAACCACTTGAATCCACCCTTTTCATTCTTTTCGCACCCCCACCCATGCCTCAGCGTCAGCCCCCACATCAACATCCCAACGCTACACCCCCCCTGCTCCTTGGCACTCTTTTCGAAACACGCCGCCGAGTCTTTGAGTTGGTTTGCTTCGTGGTGCTGTATCCCCAGCTGAAGATACTCCTCGGGTGTCTGCGGTTCGGCGGACACAGACCGACTCGAGGGTGGCGACACGTCGGGGGACTCGCGCGGACTCTGCGCCGTCGGCGACGGAATGGCGCTGTCAAACTGGTAAAACGAATACGAATTAGAGTATAAGCTCGAGGGTGACCCGGCTCGTAGCGACGGTGGGTGTGCAGGGAGTACAACGGGGTCGGGGTGCAGATACGACGCGGTGTCTGGATAGACACCCGTCACGGGCGTCACGGGCGGAAAGGACGCGAGACTGGGGCTCATCCGGGGTGAGTTGGCCCGCTGTGCGTTGCGCTCGAGCACGCGCCGCTTCTGCTCCTCAGAGGACACGATGGGCGGTCGACCGGGTCGCGAAAAGTTGAGTCGTGGCTGGCCACCCTGGGCCACGATGGGCTGGCGCATGGGCCCGTGCTGTCGCGGCGTGTCGTCCTGCGGGCCAGACACGACGACGGTCGGTAGCTGCATCGCGTCCTGGTCAGTGTAGTTGGTAGCGGGCCATAAGTCGGGTGTGCGCGACGGCTGAGGACGGTGGCCGTAATAGCTGATGTCAAGTTCCTCCTCCGCGTCGCCTTCGTCCGTGCTGAACGACAAAAAGGACTTGGAATGCTGCCAGCTGGTATGCAGCGCCGCCACGCTTCCCGCCGTCGCGCTCGCCGTCGAGATGCGGAAACTGGAGTGCAACAGTGGCGAGTCGGGGATGGCCGCCTGGCTGGCTGGCGCATGGCGGGGCTGCAGCGACGGTGGTACGGGTTGCCGCCGCCGCGACGATGTCCGGCGCAAAAGCGTGTCGAGTGGCGAGGAATGCAGCAGCGTGCCTTGGCTCGACGGGCGCTCGAATCCAGTGTCCATATCACGCTTTTGCGGGGGGCATCCCGTTGAGACACGTAGTAATTTAGTCTGGTAGTATAAGTTGTCTCATCATCCCCGCCAGTATCTAGGTCGTTCCTGAGAAAATTGCATTGGATACGACACCGCCAGCGAGATCTGATATTATTATTTATACCTCACGACATTCCCCCGGTGCGAGCTCATATCCCCACCCGTCGTCGTGGCGTCTGCCCCACTCGCAAACCAGGATGCCTCGGTGTCCCAGGAACGATTATCTGCGCGCTCCCAGTCGATGTCTTGACGGACAAGGCCTGCTCCGTCTCCTTCTTGGCAGCCCTGTCATCCCCCGTCAGTCGTGAGCCACTGCACGTCCCGAGGTGATGATGGAACCCACTCTTCTCTCTCCTTTTTAATCTGGCTCTCCAACTCGGCTCTCTTGGAGAACTCCCGATCAGCCCTCCGTCTCGTACTGCCGTCGTCAAAGTTCTTTTCCCGAACAGAGTAGAACACAGATCCGAGCTCAGCTGCAAAATGATGAACAAAAAGGCCACGTTCCTTGAAACGAAACGGCACTTTACCTAGCCAATACGCGTCAATGGCAGTCACTTGCGTCATATACTCCTTTGACGTAAGGATCAACTCGTGATATACGACATACGTTGGCGTATCTAGATCAGCGTGAGCGAATTCAGCCTGTTTCATACGGATGGATACATACACCCCAACCCATACAGTGCACTCGTAGGATGCAGGTGGGTCGGTAGACCAGTTCGGATGTTCACGTATTCCCCAATACCCTTGACGCGAGCAGCTTGGTGGAAATATCCGGCAGTGATCGCTTTCCTAGAGAATTCGTGCGTTCGCGTCGTCAACCGCACAGGACAAGCGAAAACACACCTCAGAATATCAAAATCTGTTCCACACGATATCAATTCCATTTTTTGAAACTTCATAATGTCTTCGAGCTGTGCGCGAACCTCTCGAGCTTTCCTGAGAAGCTTGGGATGCAAGAAATGTCGACTAGCCCAGTCGTCACGGAAACTATAACACCATCAGGAGGCGAATACACCAGTCGCAACGCAACTTACCCGTGGCTCTTCCACTGATTGAACACGTTCATGAGCGTCAGATGGTCGCTCTCTGGTACATTAAACTTTTCGCGCGCCGCATCAGCTTCCTCCATCCGTTCCTTTGGCCGGTAAAAAACACTCGGCACGGATAACATCGACACGATCGTCAGCATCTCCGCAGAACATTTGTATTCTACAGAGGCGATCAACATCTTGGCCATCGACGGTTCCATGGGGAACTCGGACATTTTGCGCCCAACCGGAGTTAGATCCCCGACGTTGTCAAGTGCCCCAAGGACCCAAAGTTGATACATCGAATTGATGATATTTGCCTTGACGTCTGTCAACGCTGCGTTCATACCAAAGGGTCCGGCGTACCTGAGGTGGAGGATCCATGAAATCAAACTCTAGTAGGTTCTTGACGCCAAGCGACTTCAACAACAATACGGTATTGGCCAAGTTTGTCCGCTGAATCTCGGGAATGGTGTTGGCAAACATCTCATTCCGGTAGGCCATTTCTGTGTACAAGCGGTAGCAGAACCTACAATGACACGTCAGAATTCATTTCAACCAAATCGAGTTGTGATGGACTAACCCACTACCAGTTCGGCCAGCACGGCCGGTACGTTGATTTGCGTTGGCCTGGCTCACGGGCGTGATTTGGAGTGCATCCATACCGACTTTCGGATTGTATACCTTGAGCTTGGAATATCCCGAGTCCACGACGTACAGAATACCGTCCACTGTAAACACCATCAGTACGTGGCGAACAATAGAGAACAGAGGCCGCACCTGTCAACGATGTTTCCGCAATGTTTGTGGCAACGATGACTTTTCGGCGACCATCACTAGTGGGTTCAAAGATGCGGGCTTGCAGATCAGCCGGCATTTGGGAGTAGATGGGTAACACTGCCAAGGGTGGCGGCTCATCCAGTTGTGCAAGCCTCTCTGCGGTCTGAGAATGAGAAGGCGCGAAATGTAACGAGAGACGGCACGCACCTTGTATGACTTGACATGTAACTTCTATATCTTCCTGACCAGTCATAAAAACAAGAATATCGCCTTGGGGTAACGAAAGATGGATTTGGAGGACTTGCTTGACAGCACTGTCGACATAGTCTTCACAGGGCGACTTTGAATGGAATATTTCGACAGGGAAAGTACGGCCAGGGATGGTATATGTTGGTGCGTTTCCGTAGAATGCAGAGAACTTCTCAGCGTTCATGGTTGCAGATGTGACAATGAGCTTCAGGTCACGACGTCGTGATAGAACTAGCGAGCTTTTTAACGATGGATGCCACCGGATGAGGTGATCAACTTACTCTTCCTCAAAAGGCCCATGAGAACATCGGTGCTGAGCGATCGCTCGTGCGCTTCATCCAGGATTATGACACTATATCTATCCAAGTCACCTTCGTTTAAGGACTCTCGTTGTAGCACACCATCCGTCATGTCTGGAGAACAAACAACATGTAAGCCGCTCGGTCAAGGTGCACGAAATGATGCTCACATTTAATCTTGGTTTCAGATGATGTACAATCTTCAAAACGAATTGCATAACCGACTAGACCACCCAGTTTACACTGCGGCACCATTGAGCCACAAGAAGTAATAGACAAAGTGTGACATACCTCCATCTCCTCCGAAACACGTTTTGCAACGGACATGGCAGCAACACGACGCGGTTGCGTACAGCCGATAATCCCAAACGAGGTGTATCCATCCTCGTAAAGGAATTGTGCCAGCTGAGTGGTCTTTCCGGAACCCGTCTCACCCACGACAATGACAACTAGATAGCGTTTCGTCAGAAAATCAGCAGGTCTGCAATCAGTGCAACACATACCTTGGTTCTCTCGGAGGACTTTCAGCAACTCCTCGCGACAGGCGAATGCAGGTAGGTACTCCCTCTGCTCCTTCAGAGTCCTACTCTTTGCAAACGAGCTCACACCCGCCGTCGTTTTCAGGTGACTAGCAAACTTGGAATCACCCTTGTAGTCCTCCCTCTCGCCAGAGGCGGCCGCCTTCTCCGCTGCAGCTGTAAAAGAAGAGTACGAAGAACTACGTGAATGTCGAACTCGACAAGCGTGTAGGTGTGTCGAAGCGGCAACGCACCTTCGGCCTCGGCTTCTTCATCCTTGACACCCATAATATTTCCCAACGATGTCCCTCCCAAGGAAGCAAGCTTGGCAGCCGCTTTCGCGCGCTCAGCTTGTTCGCGTTTCTCCTTGACAAGGGCACTCCCCTTCTTAGAGAACGCGGCCATGTCGCTCGTCGAATCCCTAATAGGGTTAATAGGCTCCAGCTGCTTCGTGAAAATCGTTTTCCCATCCAAGAACGGGGGTTTAAGGTCGTGAACCATGACATGCACGGTGGATTCGACCTCGTCTTCGAAATCGAGATCGAGCTCTTTCTGAGTGGCAACACCAGAAGTGACCATGCGGTTGGCTTCCCACAAGTCGTTGTCGGCATTCTAAACGTCAGTTAGCAAACAGGACTTGCATTGTAATCGCATACTTACATACTGGGCTTGCCTGGCCGATATTTTCTTCTGCATTCGGGTCTTAGCATTGTAAACTACAAAGAGAATTTCAAGACTCACTCTTGCTTTCGTGGCTATCTCAGCCTCCTTGATCACGCTCAGATCCTCGTACTGAGCGAGTGGGTTGTGTTCCTCATTACCCGCCACGCCGCCTTCCTCAGCACCGCTATACCAATCGCGATCCAGTCTAACCTGCTCCTCCTCCCACTCTCTCATATCCACCCCAAATAGACCATCATCCTCCGGACTGCGCCCTCGCGGCACTCTAGGCGTCGGCGCATCCCATGACCGATTCTTAGCCCCACCCCACCCTGAACCCTCCCCATCCCGACCTCGTCTCGGAGTCGACTCCCATCCAACATTCGGCACACGGACGCTCGGCGCATCGCGGTCATGGTCACGACGGTCACGTTGACCGCGGGGCGTTGAATCCCACTCCCGCCCGGAACGACCTCCCCCCCATCCTCGATCTTCCCTTCCCCTCTGTCTATCCCTGTTTCTCCGGTACTCCTCCAGTCTTTGTCGGGCAACCTCGGACAAGCCACCTGGATTCGAAGGTGTTTCCGGACCTCTCTGTCTCGACGTACCACTCCGGGAAACAGGCAGACTCGGAACTAGCAGGGCGTGTGAGTGACGGTACAGCAACATAATAGAATCGCGCGCACCTTTGAAAACGACATCGTCATCCAACTTTGGTTTCTTCCTAGAACCATTTTCTAAACTTACTTGGTCTCTCTTTTCTTTAGCCAGACGATCTAGACCAAGAAGAGACCCACGGGGGGTCGGAGGTTCGATGGGTTTCGCAGGCTGGCGAAATGTATGTTTCTGTACCAGCTTCTATGAGCAAGGAGGGTGAAGACGGTGGATTTTATCTTACCGAATCGCCCCTCACGAGACCACCCGGGCGAATCACTTCTGGTTCTAAAACTTCGCTGCCATGTACCACGATGCCTTGAACAGGCCGGGGTACAAGGCCAGACGCCTCCTGCTTTAGGTGGGACAAGATTTCGGCATGGAGTTCGCTCAAGAAAGAGCTTTGAAACTTGCCAAACGCACGAGAAGCTGAATGGAGCGTAAAGCATAGGACAAGGATGTAAAGAATAGTAAAACAGACCATTTATGAAGTTCTCCACGGTGTTCGACTTTGCAATGTCCATGACACGCTCCGCAAGGAGGTTGTTGGGGTTTAAAGTGTTCAGAGCCCTAGACAACTTGATGGCTATTTGGTGCTTAAAGTCATTGTGCTCGTCGGGCGAGGCCATGCTGTTGTTGAAATGACAAGTCGGTCGGTGCGGAAGGCAACCTAGCTTACGTCAACAAATGCGATGACCAACTGAAAGTAAAGTGTAACACAAGCCACTACATAAAATATCGACTCTTCCCTCTAACGTCTGCATATCTATCCGGTTTTGGTGGTTTGCCATAGACAGGCTCCACCGTTTCTGCACAACCACGACGATGATTAATCGGACCGACAAAGTGAAAGGTACTAGGAACTTACTAAGAACATCACGATAGATTCTCGAAACGGCCGAGTTCCATTCTGCCCTCCACATGTGTGTACCACCACCCGTCGAAGGATCCAGACCATATTCAGCAATGAAATCTCTGACAGAAAATCCAAGGCGCTGATTCTCTTGGACAACCGGGACGTCGATGTGTGATTTCTGAGGTAAGAGGAGAATTGTGTAACGATGGTACGGTGTGCCCTTTTGAGGGTGTGGCGGTATGTATCTGGTATGGGTGTTTACGTTCGAGATGAGCGGAGGGGATGTCGCAGACAAAGGAATGTTGGGCCTGACGACAGTCAGTCACAAACATAGGATGAACCCAGTTGAGATACATACTGCAACCAGTGGAGGAAAGGCTGGTACGTGTTATTGACTTCGTCCGGTACATCTGGATTCTCGATGAGCTGGTGGGTGGAATAGAATTCCCACGTCACTTGCCTGGATCCACCATAATCAAAGTATACAAACGCTCGTCGGTATGGAAGACATCTTTGTGGAGTCTGGGTGGGTCGATAGTCTGTTTTTCATACTTAGAAATCCAGTAGTCGATAAATGGCGACAAAGCAAACCTGCTCTGGAAGGAGATAGATCCCCGGTTCCACAAAACCGTATTTCGATTTTTTCGATTCGGCCCCGGTTCGGTGCTCCGGGAAGGAAATGCGGAGATCAAACGACGGATGAAGGTCGGGAAGGACGTCGGGTATGACGTGCATTTGGTGAATACGCTCCATCTATGGGATGCAATGAGTGTTGAGTAGCAAGCGTGGTGTCAAGAGATATACCAAGAGATCCAACGCGCCCTCCTTCCTCCACCGCTGCTCGATAATATGCCTGTCCACCGCTCTTGACATGTCCGCTGGGACAAATATCATACAATGAGCTCAAAGAAAAACCATGGACGCACCCATTCCATTTGCGCACTTCCACTGAACCTGAGGAAAATTAACCTCGCTCTGTATCTCGAGGTAATTTAACTTTTCTTCCAATTTCTCAATGGCGGTCGTGTCCAGTTCCGGGGTTTGCTTGGCGGCGGTCAGCGACGCTTGAATGTCTCGCATTTCCAGCTTCAACGCTTCCGAGTCTGCTTTGATGAACTTTAACGCCTCGTCGAATGCAGGAAGTACGCCGTATGCAAGAGGCCTCTGCCATTCTCGCGGATGCTCGAGTGAAATGTTTGGTCGACGCGTCTTGAGCAGACGAGTTCGTCGTGTCTTGACAGACGTGTCGGTCTGTGTGCTGAAAAGTCTGACCGACCGTCTCCGTAGTGCAAACATGGTAGTGGACAGTAATTAGGCTACTCCTTGGTAGTCCACTAGCCTGATTAGCTAATCACTGCGGAGACCGAATAAGTCGTCCCACTTGGCGAACCAGTTGCAACAGTTGTCCTGCACCGCACAGAATGCCGCCCCCACACTATGATTTTCTCATCAAGGTATTGTTTCTGTCCTCGCCGTACCGTATATTACTGACGCTTGTTAGCTGCTCTTGATCGGAGACTCAGGTGCACCCCATCTCGCTCACATGAAACATTGACCAGAACCCCATCCAGGTGTCGGAAAGTCGTGTCTGCTCCTCCGTTTCTGCGACGATGCGTGGACACCTTCGTTTATCACCACCATTGGCATCGACTTCAAGATCCGCACCATTGAACTAGATGGAAAGCGCATCAAACTACAGATCGTATGTATCGTTGTCTTTACGAGACCTCGCTCATTCCGGCTCTGCCGCGTAGTGGGACACTGCTGGACAGGAGCGATTTAGAACCATCACCACCGCCTATTATCGCGGGGCGATGGGCATTCTGCTTGTCTACGATGTTACCGACGAGCGGTCATTCAACAGTGAGTCCTCTCATACTGACCCGCGTGACGGTCTGCTCAATCCAGCCAGACATCCGCACGTGGCACGCCAACATCGAACAACATGCGTCTGACGGCGTGAACAAGATTCTCATTGGCAACAAATCCGACTGGACAGACAAACGCGCTGTCACAGAGGAGCAAGGACGAGAGCTCGCCAACGAACTCGGTATCAAGTTCATGGAGACCTCGGCCAAGGTAAACGAAGGTGTCGAGGAGGCGTTCTTCACGCTTGCCCGGTTCGTCACGTTTGTCAATCTTTTACGACACGTCCGTTGACCCCCTCCGTACAGAGATTGCAAGACCCGCCTCATAGACTCTCAAGCAGACGTTGCTGGCGCTGCGGGTGGCCCTGGAAATCCAGACGGATCTTTAAAAGTCAACCAGCCCGCAACGCAGACTAGCTCAGGCTGTTGTGCATCATGAATTTTGTAATTCACCTACTCCCAGTTTATGGTAGATGGAATTCCCTGCGTTCCTTGTTAGTTTTCGTTTCTATACATCCTTTTGTTGTAATACTGCTACTTTCACCCCATGTTGCTTGACCATCAGAGACCAATGAGACCAAGATCGGTCGTCGGACCCGTAGCGCCTCCGAGGTCCAGTGGGGCTAGCCACCAATCGAAAATACGACTCATGGATCTTCGAGTGCCAGACGAAACTAAATTTGTGTAGTACGACCGTAAATCCAGCCAACCAGTGATTAATGAATGCCAGATCTAGACCAATCGACTATAGATTGAATGTGTCGGCGTTGGTACATGAGCATAATTCTGCCCCGACGGCGAGAAGACGTTTCATCTGTGTGATGGACGGCTTCAGCGTCGCTCCCCGGAACGTGTACGGCGCACCGACGAGCACGAGCACGAGCACACTGCGATGAGGGCAGTGACGCCTACTTTGTGGCTGTGTCCTCCATCTTGTCCTCCCACTCATTCTCTCGTTGCAGGCATTTTCGACATGTCAAGCCAGTCCAATCTGGACGTAGGTTTCACCCCCACATTTCTACCACAAGTCATCTCACCGATCCGTCAGAAAGCCATCGAAATGGTCCAACGCGCCATTGACGACGACATCAAACAAAACTACGCCGAATCCTACAAACTCTACATGAACGCGCTCGACTACTTTATGCTCGCCCAGAAATGTACGTCGCGTCCCCCTTTTGCACGCACGCCTCGCCACTCATCGTGTTGCAGACGAAAAGAATGAGAAATCCAAAGTCCTGATCCGCGCCAAGATCGAGGAATACATCACCCGCGCGGAGACGCTCAAGAAGCACATCCAAGCGCAGGACGAGAAACGATCGCGTAAAGCGGTGAGCGCCAACGGCACTGCGAGTACCGTCGGTGGCAAGGGCAAAGAGGGCGGTGACGACGATCAGGATCCCGAATTGAAGAAACTGCGTGCGGGGCTGTCGAGTGCGATCCTCTCGGAGAAGCCGAATGTGAAGTGGGACGACGTGGCAGGTCTGGAGGGTGCCAAGGCGTCGTTGAAGGAGGCGGTCATCCTGCCGATCAAGTTTCCTCATCTTTTTACCGGGAAGCGGACACCGTGGAGGGGGATCCTGTTGTATGGTCCTCCGGGAACAGGAAAGTCGTACCTCGCGAAAGCCGTCGCAACAGAAGCAAAGAGCACCTTCTTTAGCGTCAGTTCCAGCGACCTCGTCAGTAAATGGCAAGGCGACTCTGAAAGGCAAGCACCCACGTCGTTCGGTTCCCCCTGGATAATCACACCCACACAGGCTCGTCAAGAACCTGTTCGAGATGGCGCGCGAAAACAAGCCCGCCATCATCTTCATCGACGAAGTCGATTCCCTCGCTGGCACACGCAACGAATCCGAATCAGAGGGGTCGCGACGGATCAAGACGGAATTCCTTGTTCAAATGAACGGCGTCGGGCACGATGACACTGGGGTCCTTGTCCTGGGCGCGACGAATATCCCCTGGCAACTCGACCCCGCCATCAAGCGCCGCTTCGAAAAACGAATATACATTCCGCTCCCTGGCGTCGACGCCCGAAAACGCATGTTTGAGATCCACATTGGCTCGACGCCATGTCAGCTGGAAGCCCGAGATTACCGTGTCCTGGCAGAACGTACAGAAGGGTGAGCATCACCCTCTTCTTTTCTACACGCTTCGTTCAACGTGCGTTCCAGGTACTCTGGTTCCGACATTTCGATATTGGTCCGCGACGCACTCATGCAACCGGTGCGCAAAGTCATCTCTGCCACGCACTTCAAGCCTGTTGCGCCGTCGTCTGCATCAGACACCGTGAAATGGACGCCTTGCTCACCTGGCGATCCAGATGCGGTCGAAAAGACGTGGTCGGAAGTGGAATCGGACGAGCTGGTAGAACCGCCGTTGAAAGTTCAAGATTTCGTCAAGAGCTTGGAGACCACTCGGCCTACCGTGACAGAGGCGGACATCAAGCGGCACGAGGACTGGACAAGGGAGAGCGGTGAGCACCATTGCGTCATCCCATCGCATCCTGAATCCACCAACGTTCAAAACCAGGCAACGATGGTGCATGACCTGCTCGTGGTATCTCTTTATCTATACCTCGGCATTTGTTTTACACGATATCTTGGAATACCATTGTAGTGCGCAACTGTTATTGAATCGGCCAGTCCAGCAGTTGTTAAAGGATGGTGATATTGACCAAGCACTACAATGAATAGGATACGCGTGCATCGAGAGAGAGAGAGAGAGGAGAAAAACTAGGTTGAAAGAATCCTCGTAAAGTGCAGCGTGTAGGATACCATCTCTAGAATATGCATGTAGCAGGGGAGCTTTAAAAAAAAATCAAATGATTGCGCTAGGATGCATGCAACGCCTGAGCCTGCTGCATCGCATGGGCATGGACGTGCGTCGGCTTGGCGACGGCATGGCACACTTGGATGTCTTGTATCCAAGGATGAATGATGACCTCCTCGATAGCAATCCGGTGAGATGGATTTGGCTCGAGCATCTTGCGGATCAAACTCCTGGAGGTGCGAGGCAGGTTCTGTACGGTGGACGGATACACGGGGTCCTTCTCCTTCTCCCTGATGGGGTTGGCACACGCCGTGGCATATGCGGCATAAAGTGCGTCCGTCATCTGGGCGACACGCCAAGGCATTTCTTGGAAATGCAAACAGTAAAAGACGATGGCGCACGCCCAAATATCGACGAGACGGGCATCATAGGCTAGGGGTCAAGAGAAGGAGGCCGAGCATCAGGCCACCTCTCTGAAAAGGGCAAGGAGCTGCTTACGTTTTCCTAGAAACTGCTCTGGTGCGATATAGGGTTCGCTGCCGCAGAGACCGGTGGACATGTGAACGGTGGACTCCCAGGGGAGACGATACACGGTCGAAGCGCCATAGTCCCCAATCTGGGCTTGGTTAAAAATACGACGGGATGGGTGCCGTCACGACACACCTTGAGATGACCCTTGGTGTCAAAGAAAAGATTTTCGGGCTTGATGTCGCGATGGGCGACGCCCTGGCTGTGCAGATAGGATATGCCAGTGAGAATCTGCTTGAAGCAGCACTCGACCTCGCTGTGGGACATGCCCCCCTTCTTGATTGCGGCGTAGAGATCGCCGCCTGGACAAAATTCCATGACCTCGCACCAGTGCTGGTTCTCGTCCTGGATGAGATCGACGGTCTCGACGATGTTGACATGGTGCAGGGTGGAGGAGATGCAGAATTCCGCGGTGAGTTTCTTGACGTACTCCTTTTCGGACTCGTTCTTGCGCCGCTTGCGAAACTCCTGGGGGGCAAGGGGGTGAGTAGGGCGCGCAGCCAGAGACAGCGTCGCACCTTGACGGCGTAGAGTTTTTCCTCTGACCTGTCCCACTTGTGCGCAAGACGGACGACGGAGGTGGCACCCTTTCCGATGGCGACCTTTTGGCACACGCCGTACTTTTGGGCGAGGCTGGCGGTGCTGTCTGCGGTGGACCGCCGCTCGCCGTCGGAGTCGGACCTTCTGCTGCTGCCGGTGGACCGGGCGGAGGACTTGCGGGAGAGCTTTGGGGCGGCGGCGATGAGGTCTCTGAGGGCGTTTTTCTGGCCGCCGTCGGAATGGGAGCTGGAGGGTGCGCGGGGGCGGGCCTTGGACTTGGCACCGGGCACGCCGGCGGACACGCTTGGTGCGCGGGAGGGGGGACGACTCCAGGTGTCGCACTCCGAGGGGGAGGGGGGGGTATCGGAGAAATCTGGGGGAGACATGTGGGGGAGGAGGAGGACAGGAAGGGGCGAGATTATAAGATCAACGCCATGCTTAGATGCGAGCTGATGCGGGGCGAGGCGAAGAGAACAATCAGGAGAATCGCCGGAGGGATGACTAAGCAGGACAACGTGCGGGGTTAGGCACAGCGAATCGCAATTTGACCGTAGCCGCGTGGCGCGACCAATCGCTTATTCAGCTCAAACTGTACAGTTTTACATCACGTAAGCAGCCACCCATCCCGTTCGCCCCATCGCGCCCGTCCCTGCCCCGTCTCGACCGTCATGGTGAACCTTTGCTCGCAAAAGAGACTCGCCGCCGCCGTCGCTGGCGTTGGCAAGCGCAAAATCTGGCTCGACCCCGCTGAGCAGGCGGAGATCGCCAACGCCAACTCCCGCTCGCACGTCAAGAAACTCATCAAGGAGGGCCGTGTCATCATCAAGCCCACCGTCATCCACTCGCGCGCACGCACACGCGACCTCTTGGCCGCCAAGCGCAAGGGCCGCCACACTGGCCCGGGCAAACGCAAGGGTACCGCAGAGGCCCGTCTGCCCACCAAGGTGCAGTGGATGCGGCGACAGCGGGTCCTCAGGCGGCTGCTCAGGAAATACAGAGAAGCAGGCAAGATCGACAAGCATCTGTGCGCACGCCCCCTCCGCGGAATTCCTCGGCTCACATCCTGACAGCTATCACTCGCTTTACCAAAAATCAAAGGGAAACGTGTTCAAGAACAAGCGTGTGCTCATGGAGTACATTCACAAGGCCAAGGCCGAAAAGAACCGCACAAAGGTCCTCACAGACCAAATGGAGGCGCGCCGCGTCAAGAACAAGGTCTGCCATCACCCGCAGCCACCCTTCTCGTCTCATCTCCTTCCCAGGCTGCCCGCGAACGCCGTGCAAAGCGGCAGGCAGAAAAGCGCCAGGATATTCTTGCTGTGGAACAGGAGACTGCGCAGGAGTGATCGTCTCGGTGTATTTTCCCATCATGCCTATACAACATGCCTCTCTTACTACAGCAGAACATGGGCGAGACTCATGCACATCTCCTTGACCCGGCGCTCTTTTGCGATCCCCTCCACCATCTCCCGCGTGATCCCGATCCGCTCCCGTGTGCCGTCCGTCTGTACGTGTGCGAGAAGCCCACACTCGTTGAGAGCAAACGCGGCATCCTCGACGCGAAGGTGGGTCGCTCGCGCAATCTCTGCAAGCGTGCACTCGACCACGGCATGCGACGTTGCACTCCCGTCTGGATTGGACACCGTGACGATCCGTCGGAGTGAGTGGAGCGCTTCTGTTGACAACCCCATCAGAAACAACAGGGCCCACGCAAGAGCCAATCGGCGACGGACCATCAAACGGATGCGGCGTGGACCCGTTCGACGCGGCATCACCAATCTCACCGTCCCACCCCTTTGGTCGTTTTCGCCGAACCACGTTGTCTTCGTTGGACTGAAGCTGCGACATGTCAGACAGCCATTGGTCCGTCGTGACTTGCAGGTATTCAGGCGGTAACACCGTCAGGAGACGTCTGCGCTTGGCTTCAGAGGTGAAACGCGCGTCGACAATTGTGAGAACGCACCGGAAGAAACGAATCAGACTGGCAACCCAGTACGTGAGATAGCTGCGTAGGCCTAGGTCTGACAGCGGTCGTTCCGGGGTACCCACTCTGCCACTTCGACGAGACAATTCATAACCTGGTCGTGCGTCGTCATGAGATGAAACGAGATGGGGCAGAGGGGTGACATACTAAATTCAATCATGAGCATGCCGTATCCCTTGCGCTGGTATGGTGGCAAGACAATTATGCACGCGAGATTATAGTCGTCGTAAGAATATTTTTCCTGACAGTCACGGTCAATAAAGCCGGGCAAGGATGGATCTGACAGCCACCTTGGAAAAGAAACCGAGTACATGGTCGCGTTGCGAGTCCGCGTCCGTCAGTATGTAAAACAAGACTGTTCACGTTAGCGCTCGGCGAGCGACAGGCGGAACCCAGCCTCACAATTGTCGCAGTCAAAGAACAACGTTTTGACGTCGATGAAAAGCTTGCCAAAGAGCGACAAGTTTTGACAATACAGCTACGGGCCCGGATGAGCACGACGACCCGCGTTATTCGCACGACGCACCTTTTCCTTGGCCCCGTCCACCTCCCAAATGGTGTGTGCCCCTCGCTGGTAGACTTTCCTCCCAGGGGGATGTCTTCTGTCGCACTTTTTCTCCGAGGACATCAGCATGCGCGTTCCTGTTTGAAACGACGAGCGTACAGCGTGCAACTCCCACACCGACCCCTCTGCCATGTACTTGAAACATCGTTCGCAGACCCACAACACGGACTTTTCGCCGGCCAAGTAAGAACGCGTGATGCCACCGGCGAGCAAGTCAGAAGTCCGACCATGCGAGCGCTTATTGGCGTTGGCTGTTTTGAGCGTCGGCGTGGACGATCTCCCCTGGCCCGTATGGCCCTCCTCGGCCTCGGCCTCCATCAGTGGGTACGGCGAAAAGTACCTGTGCAGCGCAGGTGACACCCCGCACCGCGAGAAAGGCCCGGCACTACGCACCACGTCTTGATCTGCCACTGACCAAAGTTGACCTTGTCCACGTTTCTCTGCGCGGTGACGGTTTGATAGTGGTGGACGTCCAAGTCTTCCCCCGACATGGTGTCCTGGGCTGTGGCGGCGTTGTGGACGTCCTGGCGCGTCGTGTCCAACGAACTGGCACGCGTCGAGTTGGTTGGTGAACCGGGCCGGCTGGTGGACTCGTCGCGCGTTCGCTTTCGACGGCTCGTCCAGACGTCTTCGGGGGCGGGCTCGACGCGACGCAGCTCGGACCGGGGTAGCCACTCGTCCAGCCGCTTGTCGGATCCTGGATAGTGCACATAGGCCTGACCGTCCTCGGTACGGTGTTGGAGAACCTGGACGGCCTCTGTCGCCAACACACGTTCAGAACATCTACGCGCGTGTTTGGCGACGACGCACGGTCAATGCCATTCTTTCTCACCAGAAACGCTGCCATATTGCGACGCGGGCGGTAGGAACGTGTACAAAGTGACCACAGGCTGTACATTACGAGAAAGGTGGACAATGCGCCACACGAACAGAGCTTCTGCATGGCCGTGGCAGTGTGTCTGCCGTGGACCGCAGCATGTTATCATCGCCAAGTGTCCACTATCATTATCGTGCGATGCGCCCACCCTTGTCCAGCGTTTTCGTGTGGTTGGCGTGTCTTTCAGCAGTGTCTGCGTGCGACGATGACGACGATGACGAGTGGGCGGCCCAACGCCTTGTCGTTCCGTAACTGACCGCGTTGCACAGCCCGGACGATTGTGGCTTTCCGCACAAGACCATGATCAGCGTCATCGCCGCAGCTGGTGAGTCCCGTCCGTGTGGACGCCTGAACGTCTTTTCAAGCAAACATGATTAGCTGCCGTGATCGTCTTTCTCGCCACCATGTTGCTGTTGCTTTGGCGGCGGCGACTTCGGAGCAGAGCCCACTTTTCGACCGTACCTCGAATTGTGACCACACGGCCATCCGACGCACCAAAGCCATGGGCCCCTGGTTACCATCCTATGTATCATCAACCACCCGCACACATGCCCCAATACCCTCCTCGCGGATATGGTGCACGAGTCCCACCTTCACCCGTCCGCACTATACCCGAACCAACTTTCCCCGTGCTACCGGCAAGGCCCACACCTTTGCACGTCTCATCAAGGGATGATCCTATTTCATCCTCGCTTCGATCGTCCGTGCACAGGACCGAGCCTGGCCCTGCTGCGTCTCCTTCCCCTTCCTTGTCACACGCATCCCTCCGCAGCCCCCGGAAGAATGTTACAGAGTTACCTCTTCCTCCAGTGCCTTCTTCGTCCTCGCCTCGCAGCCGCCCTCTTTCTTCGGCATCTCCCTTGCCACGCCAATCCGCCGCTATTCCCCCACCCCACCCCACCGCTTTGCACACGGGAACCTCGCACAACATGGATGACGAGGCTCCCCCTGCTTACACGCCCATTTGACCTCCATTTCACTTCCATTCCAATACTTCTTGTTTGTTCACCACGCTACGTCGGACCTTGTCATGATACTAACTCCTTGTGTGGACGTCTGTTTTGCTGCGACCATGTTCCTGTACTATGATCCGTGGACAATGTCATTCTATTCCCACTTTCTTTGCCGTGATCAACGGTCACCGGTCATTTCCAGTCCAGGCAAGTAGATCCCCGGCCTCTAGATCAACGGACGCTGACAGTCATGCATCACACATCACATTAATAGAGTGAGCCCGCACGTTTTCACAGCTTCACATCCCAATAGACGTGATGCTGGCGGGACATTTCCGCAACCAATCATACTCGCGTTCTGGTCAACTTTCCGCATAAACAACGCTCGTCACGTTGAACAGAATGCGGTTTCCGCGTTGCACGGACGCACCCAACGACGAGCATAATCTTGCCCTGAATTGTACGCCTCGCGAATCATGACGTCAATTTATCCCCGTGAGTCGTTGCTATGCGTGAAAAGAGCCCGATGCCACTACTCTTGGGCTTGACCACTAGGAGCACGCCAACACGCTATCCCTTCTACGAGAAAGTTCCATTCCACCTCCATATTTCGCGTGGCGCGCTATATATCCTTGGTCAGTACCAGTGAAACCACGGTCGGCTCAGGGTCGTCGCACAAGTCCGAGCGCGCTGCACGCCGCCTGGGCCACGAAATATCCCTCGTCACCGCCAAGCAGTCATTGTACCTTTTCTCGCGCATTTCTTGTCGTTCGTATGTTCTGGATGTTCGGAATGGAACGTTGGAACCCTGCATCGCCTTGAACATATTCCACCGCGTTTCGACGCGACAAGTCGGTCGCATGGGGTTACAACTCCAACCCGCCGTGCAGTGGCCCCGAGATAACATCACCTGGGTGGTCCTCGGGGCTAAAGAATCATTTGAGGCATGCAGCTTCGTGTTCTTGGCTGCTGGGGCGATCAGTCCTTTTTTCCGTTGGTACGGTTATCGTAGCCAAGCATTTCAAAGCCACGCTCCGATCGTCGATCGCCTCATCCAACTAGCAATCCCCTTCCTCTACAAGGTTCATTCCTGCCTCAACGGCCTGCATACGGGAAACCACGGGCCACCAACATTCCGAAAGCTTGGTGAGTGAAATAATCCACTCCCCAATATCTCTGCCCAGGCCAGCGCACAACCTGCGACCCGCATTGTCACCCCGAACTATAATAATAAACTCATCGATCGTCCTCCCCGAGTCTCTCGGAAATTCCCAAACGCGCATGTGCCTCGTTGAGATGCGACATGCACTTGGCGCGGTATCCAGATCATCACGCAACCATTAGGGTCTTTCGGACCGTCGTAACAGGTCGGATGACACGGATCCGCGGGGCTCCGGGTTTTGTCTTTGTCTCTTCTCTCTCTCTTGCTCACTTCTTTTTCATACCATCGAGCCAAGGCTGTTTAATAGCGGCTAGTCACCCCCGGGCCCAAAACCGCCGGAAACATGTTTTGAAGCGGTGTTCTGGCCACCATGGCCTCCTGTATGGGGTTCTCCGCACCCGGTGGCTGTCTCAAAAACCTCCATCTCCAATCCACCTTATCGCTCTGGCTCACGTTGCGCCCGGGATCCTTGCCAATACCAACTTGGCGCGGACATGTGGATACCCGAAGATGTCGGGATTTAATCTCTTCAAGAAGAATGTCTTATCGAGAAACTATCTACACTGGTGATTTTTATGTATGCAGTTACGCACAGGATGATCGGCGGTGAAAGTTCAACAAGGGGGGACGCAGGTTTAGTAGACGATTTGGTCTCCGAGTTACAAGGTAAAGGGGAAAAGATAGGCACAAAAGGTCAGTCAACGTGGCGTTAGGTGTACGATGGAAGCAAAACTAATCAAGGGCCGAGGACAGGCATCTATCAAAACTATCCCTTTATCCAAGATACCCAGTTCAAAAACAACGTGGTGGGCCTGTAAGCTTCGGGATAAAATTTAGACGCAAGCAACCCTCGCTTTGCCCAAATATCGACGACGATGTGTCCCGACGCAAGAAACCCGAAAAATAGCCACAAGAAACCAAGAATGCCACCGACGCGTTTCCCGGTGGCCTTTTTCCAAGTGTATTCCAAGATCATACCAACACCGTGGAGGAGGAAGAGCCCGACGACTGGGAGGGTGTCTCCACCGCGGCCCATTCCCCGCATTCCAACGTCGTGCAAAACGCCAGAAATGGCAAAGGAACCCATAACGGCTCCAGCCCGTCCAAGGTATTTTTCCAAGGGTTTACCCCCAACCTCTACAAAACACTCACGAAAGAGTTGGTGCCACCGTTTCCCCCAGAACATGGTCAACGACGTCGACAGCCAAGGGGAATCGAACAGCGGCGGCCACTGCGATGGGTATTGCTGGAAGAGCAGTATGAACAGGGATGCATGCAGATAATAGACGGCCTCGATGACAAGGTACGCGGTCGTCCCGGAGGCCAACGTGACGATGGACGATCTGATGTAACGCTGCAGGGGAGGTAACGAAGGATCAAAGATGGAGCCGCCTTTGGGTGTACCAAACGAGTCGGGTCCAAGCCAGTGAACGTATTTTTCCGCCACATCAGCGGCGAATGCGAACAAGATGGTCCGACCAACAGAGAGCAAGAAGAATACCAAGCGGGATTCTACTCGGAAATAGGGTTCTGGGACGTGAATTTTTTGAGCACCCTTCCAGCCGAGACCTCGGAGGTTGAAGATGAGATCAAGAGCGTTCCACATGGCGATGGGGACTGAAACGCCATGTTTGGTTGGGGTCTTTGCGCGATGACCGTTGGCTGTGCCATTTGCTGGCCCTTTGATCGGCAGTCTGGTGAAAGTTGTCTGGGAAAGCACCCACGCCGTGCATCGCGTCGCGATCGTAAACATAGTCAGCTGTATTACAAGTACAGTTTGAGCTGGCAGAACAGACCTCCTGATCATACTTGGATACTTACCGCCAATCCCTGATTAAGGTAATCATGACCTCTGTTGTTCGAGGAGAAATCCAGAGACATGTTGGCTCGGAAGGTCAACCCATACACGACAGGGAGCAGTGCAGCTCGGTAGAGATGCGTGCGTGGCAGTTGAACCAGCACGGCCATGACATAGTAGCTAAGGAGGGCTGGTAGAAGCACCGTAACGATGGTATATGGCGTTACCAAGGCTCGGTCGAAAGTAAACGCGCGTTGAAGTACGTCCGATTGCCTGTAAGGAAACATGTTAGATTTCGGGGGAACGAGCGCAGCAACGAGACGAATAACCAAGGCATTCTGTACTCGGACTATGCCTTAACGAGGTGCAAAGAGCAAAAGTTGGTGGCCGGGTCTGCCCTACTTACTGGGGCAAGGAACATGAAACGGAAACGTGTCGATGCTGTACATACCATAGTAGTACGTAAGTGAGACCATGGTAAAAATTCAGAGGTATCTGTCAATCGGAAAACAGTGGAGTCAGCTGAAAGTGACAGCTTGGCCTGACGTCTCCGACCCACGGCCAGGCCTGCACCAACTCGAGCAAGTACGGAATGCATTTTACCCTCCAGGATACTCTGCAAAGGCTCAACAAAGTTTGCTTGAGAATCTTCTCACTGCAGCAATCATGACGGCCCGACCGTTATAAGAGCGACCACTTTACTGCCGGTTCAGATTCTCACGCAAAAGTTCGATCGATCGGTTGGCAGGCCCCAAAGTCTTACCTTCAACGATAATGGATGGGTGGATCACCACCCTCGGTCGAGCCAGAAGTAAACATGTCTTCCTATTGCCAGCTGTCCTCCACTCGCTTGCAATCTACACAATCTACCGAGTTCTTCGGTGGAACTTGAACAGGGCTAAACAGCGTAGGGTGTCGAGCACTCCCAAGGTCACCCAACACCAGATTGACAAGGATCGGGAACCAGGAGGTATGTGTTCGATAAGAAATTCGTTATTTGCAGCTTTAGGAAAAACTAATCTATCCTCAGTCTGGACTTCCCAGTCCTTTGACTACCCAGAGATAACCCCCTGTCCTCATCCGATAAGGGATGTTAAGCCCGTCCCATACCGTCCATTCAGGTGGGGCGAGTACCAGTAAGTTGAATTTCTAATCTTCATGCCCAGTCGTGCCAACGCGCTATAAATTCCGCGTTGCTCACACTGTGTCTCGTAGTGTCACGATGGGCATTCGTACGATGCCTTGGACCGAATGGATAGAACTTGACGAGTCTTTCTCACTCCAACAACGCATTCGCACCTTCCGATTAAACCATTGCGGAAGTACGGTCCTACGCGTCCTTCCCGCTCGCGAAGACGAATCTGTCAAGGTTCCTGGTGGTGCTGAGGCTGGTCAGTCATCTCTTCAGGGCCTTTTCTTATGGCTGGTGAGCTTGTGTTGCAGTGAAAGAATTGCTGTACGAGCTCGTAGAGTATTTGCCTCGGCGGTACCCAGCCTCGTTCCGTGCTACACGCCTCCCTGAATCGGCTTCTACACCGGCTATCGGTGGGATACCCCTATCATGGCATGGTAAAATGCCAATCAAGTCCATCGAGGTTGTCGAGACCGGCAAGAAGTATGATCTTGAAATACTTGAATCAATGAGCGGTGAGGAAATGGGAGAGGAAGCATTTAAAATAATAAATGGCTTGTGAGTGGAGAGTACTGTCGGTGACTGTCTATTCACGTAGCTGACCATCTGGGAAGGACGCAAGATGATATTGCCATAATGATTGAAGGTAACGCGATCGGGGCATTGTGATCATCCACTTGACTTATCGTATTGGAAAGGATCGGACGGGAAATATTATTTCCAGGCAGGGCTCATATGTATTCCAGGTGTGTGCTTTTCCCTCGCCGATTGGCTACTCCTGGGCTCTACCTTCTTTGAACTATAGGATTTTGGCGTATGCGTGACAAGATCGGAATGCCACTTGACGAAATACACCTCTCCGGACACGTACCCCAGTGTAAGGGCATTTCTTTTTCCCAATACTCTAACATCACCTTCAACGCTCCTTATAGTCAAGGATAAGTTACAACTCAGCATGAACCGTTTCTTCCAACGCTTACCTCTCGATAAACCGGTGATAAGGAACAACTATGGGATACAAGTTGTCCCACCAAGATCTCCAGACACAGTGGTAGACGCAGAGGAAGTTCCCTCCGATATCGATCCCGAACAACTCGGTTGGTCCGAATATCATAACGGGCCGGAAGACGATTTTATCCACGGGCAAGGTCATGGCGCGAGGGACATCCTACATATCTCACCTTCTACCCTCCGCCTCCGGAGTGAAAGACAAACTCTACGCCGACTCCCCCGTACGGGCGCTATCGTATTCGGAATACGTACGTATCAGTTCAAGGTGGAAGAGCTTGCACGCGAGCAGGGCGTTGCAGCACGATTGGCGAGCGCCGTGAGGGGTTGGTCCGAAGACGTTGCGGCTAGCAAGGGACGTAAGCGTTTTCAGGATGTCCTCCTCGACTTTTTGGATGAGCATGCAGCAAAGGATGGTTCTACTGGACCGACGGAGGGGATGCTCCCATACCCATACTAGGGGCCACAATAGTTGAATGCGCCTTTTGGAGGGTCGCACGACCATTCGGTGCTGCTAAAATACTCATGTACAATAGAACTCATTTCAAGTCGTCTGTCACGCTTGCTGAGATCTATGACCAAAAAGTAGGTGACCCGTGCATCACAACGCGGCTGTGGTGCAAGTCCGCCGTATGGCGCTTTGAATACTCTCGATACGGAGTCAACAGACATTATTGTGTCGTGGTCCATGCCACACAGCACGCATCCATAATTGTATTCCTACTACGACGGCCCCAGCGGTACTATTGTGGCCAATCAAAGCATGCTTTTCCACTGACTTTCCGAATCCATTCACGTAGAAGAACAAAGGAGCCACAAGCTGCTGTGGTCACCTGTGGTCTTGTCCACACAGTCGACTGTTAAGACACCATGGCTAGCGCTGTTGACTTCCAACATCCTAAAGTACTCGATACCTTCCAGACCTTGCCTACTCTACAAACCATGTATTCAGCTCCACCGCACGCCCGACTAAGTCTACTCGCCAGCAGTCCATACTGCAACAGCAAGCAGCGGCGTGCTCCCATGATGGAATTGCATCCCGTCGACCTCGCCACCTGGGACGATGGCGCTTGGGGAGACGATTTTTTTATGGAATCGCAGCCGGATGACATCGACGAGCCGTGGCCATATCGTTTCATGGTAAGCGCCACAGCAATCCTTTGTGGTGTATTCAATTTCATTGCGAATTTCTTTCCAAATAGAGCGAAGACACTGTCTGGGTTTGTAGCAGCGATGGCGAATGGATTCGTGGCAAAATTGTTGGCCAGGCGAAACAAGGAAAGACAAGATCTGTAAGAAAAGGAAACCATATGCCGTTTCCGCGTCGGGACTGATAACCTGACCACAGGACAACGGCCTCTTCTGGTGCGCGGAATACCACGTGCCGGGGAAGGTCCGGGCTCGGAACTGGTTTGCGCCACTGAACGGAGACATCAAACCAGATTCTAAACACACGCACCGATTGCTATTGAAGGCTGGGTGGTTTGTTTCAGACAACGATGAGTGATTGATAAGCTTGACGTAGGTTGAGCTACTTCCTAACACTTGAACTTTCTTCGTTGGTTACATAACTTCTGTATTGGTTCTTTTAAGTTGCCCGCTCATTTGTATCCTTAAACATTTGGACAAACCATGACATCGCATCCCTCCTAGTAATAACTGTAGCCTATGCAAACCCCATGTTGTTAGAAAACTCAATGAGTATTCACTTAATGACGGCGGTATGATCTATGGTGTCGGTTCGACTCTTGGACAAGACGCTGTTGCTAAAAAAAGTAAAAGTTCATGCCGTGGCAGGGGATCCATCCAGCGGGAAAAAAAGCACGGAGGAACGAGAGCGGGTCCATATGTCGCTTGGTATTCGACATTCGTATAGGCTCTCGATCAATTTTTTGACACAGAAGGTACCAAACGAGGACAGGTCTGGATGCATAACCGCCATGGTTATCCATGGCCAAGCAAGCACATATCTAGAACATTCAAGAGTCAACTTCCTTGTAACAGCAGATACGCCCCGTAGTTCATGTGTGGCAAACACATTACACTACAGAGACAGATTACGAAGGGCAAGATGCACATACTTTCGGGGCGTTAATAGTACTAACAGAGAACTGACGCCAGAAATAGCTTGTAGAGTTTCTCCACGATGCAAAATATACTGTACAGTTCACTGCTCAGCCTGCACAAATATAAAATGTCGTGAGAAAACGTAGTTCGACCATACAATACATTCGTACCTCGGTTATGGTGTGATGCATTTTGAAAATCTCCCAAATATCAGGCCAAGAGACTGGGCCATAGAAACCATCAGTTGTCAAGGTGGTGATATATCCCTCCCCAAGGTCAAGAAACTGGAATAACGAAGGGTAAACCTGAGGATCGTGTACAGTTTCGTTCGTGCATACGAACTTTACCCTACGATTGAATGGCTCTTTACGTCAAGCAACAGCAATTTCTTGAGGCGCCAAGCGGTACATGTATCCCTCCTGAGGAATTACACGGATGGCAACCCGAGCGCATCATGCAAGAGCCGAGAATATACAGTTATGTTCCTTTGTGGGACCGCAGGCCATGTATCTGCAAATGGAAATGGCGTTGTTAGACATGGCATTCAAAGTGCTGGTAGGTGGCGGAATGAGCTCACCGGTCTGACTTTTCAACGCGCAGTCCGCAAATCCATAACGCGTTGCACTTCGAGGGCCTTGGGGTGCTGCATCATAGAGGTCACGTTCCCTACCTCTTGAATCCAGCTTGACCGGATTACATGATAAACTGTTGGTGTCGCACATGGCAGTGGGCCTAGTGGATGTTGCTGACACTGACAGCAATTAAACACGAGGTAAATGTGGCTGTGCTACTAGTTGGCGTGGCTCCTGTCCCCGATTATCTGCGGCTTTCACCCAACCATCGTCCAAAATGACCAAGACATATTTGATGAACAATTTGGTGGAAAAGGTCGTTGTAATTATACTACACACATTGACTGGCTCACCTTTTCTCGGGGATTTCTAGATGCAGTCCACCGACCAAGACTTCAGGTGCGCAATCACTTCTAGACGCGTCGCAATCGCTCATTTTGAACTGCTAATTTCCAGGTTCATGGGGCTGAATGATCTTATGTTGGAAATCAAGCAGGATCCAAGCAGCTTCCTTGGCGATGAGACCACCGAAAACAAGGTCCTCCGCCAAGTTCTCAAGCTTGTTGAAGACAAAATCTCCGAAGTAAAGAACCAAGCTGTGAAGTGGTGGGCCTCTTGTTCGCACTGAGTTTTGACCTCCTCACGTCAAGAATGTACTCCAGTCTTGGACAACTCATCAAGATTATCAGAGAGAGTCAGATGGAACTCGTGGTCGACAGTCTTATCAACTATTCTGTCGGAGACGACGAGGAGCTACGAGATATATCCGGGCTTGGTGAGCACCTACTCATGATACAAGATGGTAGATCTAGACGCCACTTCACAGCCCTCAAGACGATTACATCTGAGCTACCTCTAGACGGCAAAATCGCCAGTAAGGCATGTGCAAAGCTCACGCCCAAGTTACTCGCACAAGTCTCTAATGTAAGATAGATTTTCATGGAGGTTTTTGTTTGACAAACATCCACTCAGTCCGACGTCCCACCGGAGACATTACTGGAGACATTATCAACATTGTCTATTCTTATTGCCCGTTTTCCGGCCCACTTTGCAGATCCTGCTCTGACCCCGCAACCACTCACTGCCATTGCTCCTCTTCTAACACACTCGCGTCCTGCAGTCAGGAAGCGTGCCATATCTACTTTGTCGCAATTTATCCCCGTCGCACCACCGGCGTTGTTCTCGGTACTGCTTCAGAACAATATTCTACCTTTCCTTGCTGTAAATGCGAATCTGGAACAACAGAGGACCACAGTTAACCTCGTCGCTGCAATATTCAGACAGTCGCCACAACAGCTAACACCGTCGTTAGGAGACATCGTACCGGGCCTGTTGCAGGCTGTGAAACGCGACGACGAGGAACTAAGGGAGGGGTGCATACAGGTATCGTGTATGCGTCTTAAACAGATTGTTTTTAACTCACATTTCGAAGGCTCTGGAGACGTTGCTACTAAGATCGCCTGGAGAAGCCGCCCAATTCGTCGACTCCATGGTCCAAGTGGGAGTATTGTACATCAAGTACGACCCTGTCAGTCGAATCCAATTTAGATTGCGAAACAACACTAATAACTACAAAGAACTACGCTGGAGAAGACGATGGCGAGGATGAGGAGATGCCAGGTGCTGATGATGAGGATGATGAAGGGGAACTTGACCAGTTCGTTACATAATTCCTTATCGTCTGCTAGGTATACTGATCCTCCCCAGGTACTCCGACGATGAAGATACCTCGTACAAGATTCGTCGTTCAGCAACGAAATTGCTTTCAGCTGTGATTGTTACGCGTCCAGAATTGCTGGTTCCGTTGTACAGAAGTGTTTCTCCAGTCTTGATATCACGATTCAACGACAGAGAAGAGACGGTCCGCCTCGAGGTGTGGGCTGCCTATGTCACCCTCCTCAGTCAAACCAGTATGTATGGTGGCGTACCACAGAGTTTAGAAGGCGACTCGACTGTACGCGGAAAGAGGAAGCGCGATAGCGAGGAACGGATGGATATCGAAGAGACCCCTTGCACACTTTTACGGTCGCAGGTCCCGGCTTTGTCGAAGGCGCTACTCAATCAGCTTAAGCCCCTCAAGACTGCACCGGCGACCATGCAGGCTGGGTTCCAGTTACTTCACGCTCTCCTTGGTGTGTTACCAGGCTCTCTGGCCAGCCAGGTTGGACCAATTGCAGCAACATCGAAAAGCATTCTCTCCCAGCCACCAACTACAACGACGTCGACTTTGCACTTGACATGTTTGTCGTTCCTGGCCCTCTTCCTCTCAACGCATGCTCCTGCAGTGTTTAGCCTCTCGCTACCCGCGCTTACGTCCGTGCTTCTCAAGTCTCTCCGGGAGCGCCACCCTCGCGTCGCATCTGAGACATTCCGCGTCTTTTCTGCATTATTAAATGCCGTCCGTCCAGTGAAGAACGTTGACTGGCCGGAACGGGTCTATGATGAAGCCCTGCAGCGGCTAAGTACAAGTGATACGGACGCGGAGGTACGCGGTTGTGCAGAGGACTGCATTGGGGACCTGTGGGTTTGCGCGACAGATCTTATCAGAACCAAGGGAGGAAGGGAGTGGCAAGCGATTTGCCGTACCACTGGTAATACCGCTGGGGCTGTCAAGGTCGTCACAAAAGTTGCGCGGGACGTTGATATTAGTGATCTGTGGGTTAACTCCTGCTTGGAGTGGGTGGTGGTCCTCCTGAAGAAGAGCGGGCGGGGCGGAAAACCAGAAGTCTTCACTGCACTGGACACCTTGCTTAAGAGGTAGCTTATTTCTTGCCTTCTCGACTGCGACTAACGCCACACCTCGTAGATATTCTGGTATACCCGCCAGTGTCCCACCTTCTCTTATTCCCCAGATCAGGGTTTACGTTACCACCGCAGATATCTCTCTGCTTTCGCAGGCATTTTCCATTCTCGCTATCCTCCTGGAATTGTCGCCGTCCATCACCTTCCCGGTGGTCGAGAAAGAGCTGCTCGCAGATATCTACCAGATCTCCCATTCGCCTCTTGTTTCTGGTGCGGCCCTAGACTCCTTACTTGCCTTTTTCTCCGCCCTAGTCCAAGCGGATAGGCAAATTGCAACGCATGTGGTTCCTAACCTTGTTATCGGTGTTGAAAAGGCTCCAAAGACGGAAGCAAGTCCGATCAATGTCGCCAAATGTATTGGGCAGGTGGTAAGAAGCGCCCAAGGCGTTGCTGCCGGGACTATAGCGGAGTATTCCAAGGCTGTCAAGGTATGGTTCGATGCTGTGTCTCAGAAATGATCATATAAACCATATGATCCGATAGAAATCATCGAAGGCCAAGACGTCGACCGTGGTCCTGAGCTTGTTGATCTTGGGTGAGCTTGGTCGCTTCATGTGAGCATGGTTATTACCTGGAGGATGTCATCTCATAATGCTTAGTGACATGTCTATTCAACACGATGTGTTCGACAACGCCATTGAACACTTTTCCGCCGAAGAGGAAGAGATTAGGACTGCGGCTGCATTCGCGGCTGGTGAGTGTAACGCTCTCAAGATCGGAAGGTCCTCTGACTTTCTGACAAAGGAAACATTGCGATCGGGAATTTGCACTTGTTCCTCCCTGCGATCCTCCGAGTTGCAGAGCAAGATCCATCCAAGCGGCTGCTATCTCTCCACGCGCTCAAAGAGGTTAGTCACCTGGGTCTCTCTGAGGCCATCATTCATTCAAGTATACTTTTAGGTCGTGACGCATTGCTCTCACGGACAATTAGAGCCTGTTGCGGACGTTATCTGGACTCCCTTGTTCCACAATTCTACATCAGACTCGGAAGAATCGACGCGGAACGTTGCCGCCGCGTGCCTGGGCAAGCTCACGACTACGCACCCATCGCGCTACCTTCCTCAGCTCCAAGCATGTATACACGACGAGAATCCAGCCATACGCGCTACGGTCGTATCGGCGATCCGATATACATTCGCAGAAAGTTCTCCCTCTTATGACGAACTTCTTGCACCATTAATTATGGACTTTATGAGTTTGATAAAAGATAGTGATCTGGTAAGAAATTCTTCGGGTGAGCTCTGCGGATACAGTTGACTGCTTTCTTGCAGACTGTTCGTCGTCTTGCGCTATCTGCGTTGAACTCTGCTGCCCGGACAAAGCCTCATCTTGTTCGGGACCATCTCCCGACACTTCTTCCCATCATCTACGCCGAGACCGAGGTCAAACCCGAGCTTATACGCACTGTGCAAATGGGACCATGGGCGCATAAAGTCGATGACGGGCTTGACACACGCAAGACCGCTTGGGAGACTCTTTATACACTTGTGAGCTTACTTTACACCAACGCTCATGCGACTTATCGTGATCGAGTAGTTGGACACGTGCCTCCACAAACTGGATCTTCCAACGTACATCAAGCACTTGCTTCCTGCGCTTACGGATCCGTCGGATGAAATCAAGGTGCTATCGCACCTCCTCATCTCGCGTCTGTCTGCCATTAAGTCGTGCAACGCTCTTCTTGTTGCCCAATTGGATGAGATCACGCCCGCGCTGGAGACGACCATGCGCGGGATACCCGTCACGAAGGACACTGTAAAACAGGATTTGGAGCGCGCAGCAGAGCTAAGAAGGAGCACCATGCGCGCTACCGCGGCGTTGGTGAAAGTAATTGCGGTCGGCAGTGCAGCGGGTGCATCGGCCACGGGCGGAACTCAACAGTTTGAAGCGTTCGCGGAGGATGTGAAAAAGAGCGAGCAGTGGGGAGTTGAGTTCCGAGAGCTGATCGGGCAGTGATGAAGTTGCCGTACGAAACAATTGGTGTACTACTAAAAAGTGAATGATCCGGAGATTGATTATCTTGACAGGAGCGCCACGGCACCGTGCGTGTATTTGAATGGACAAGAACGTGGACCAACATGCCACCGGACGACCATGTACGCCATACGACGCGCGCCGTTCGTGCTTCGGTCTGGCGCAAGACCGTATTCGACACCGTCTCGCACACGCGCTAGACATTCCTTGAGAATAACGCTCGTCACGTCTGCCATTTCCGCAGGCGCATTGTTCGGCTTGTATTCTGACGCCAAATCATGTCCTTCACCGCCATTCGAGCTTGCCGGGACCACCACGGCACTGCGCGACGTGTCGCCGCCTCTTTTGACGCTCTTCCGCTCCTACCTTGTGTACGGAATCACCTCCTTCGAGACGATTGCGGACAATGCACCTGAGATACTCGAGACACTGTTGAAAATCCCGGTCCTGGGGATGGTCGTAGAGGGCGTCGTGAGACACACGTTCTTTAGCCATGTACGTGGCCCTATATTTGATTGAATGGCTGCCGCTCAACCTCTTCGCAGTTCGTGGGGGGCGAAACAGCGCGTGACACGCTTCCTCTTCTCTCCATGCTGCGCAGCCAGAACAAGGGAGCCATGTTCGGCTACAGCGTCGAGGTAGACGCACACGAGGCTGTCGGAGACAGCAAGGGCTCAAGCTCCAGAAAGCCGAGCGAACCTGTTCACAAACGCATCGTTGCCGAGATGATCAGGAGCGTCGATATTGCCGCCGATTTCGAGGACGAGTCTGGCACGCGGGACGTTGTGGGCCGGCGGACGTGGGTGGCCGTGAAACTGGTGGGTTCCTCATTTCTCGCAACGGGTCTCCGGGTAGGACTGATAGCTCCACTATAGACCGCACTTCTCCCGGATGCAAATGCGCTGCGGAATCTGTCTCTCCATTTGACGCGTACCCGACCCGTGTTGAGTCCACCCGTACCCTTTCCTGGTACCCCCGGATCCTCGGACCTTGTCGTCTTGCATGGTCAGATCCCGGAGAACTCGCCATTAACAGCACAGGACGTGGAAGACCTC
>JBBPTX010000264.1:0-40246 GCA_038094595.1 Pulveroboletus aff. annulatus
GCCGTAGGTAGAACTAGGTTAAGGGAAAGACAAGAAGTGCCCTGTTGAAGGGTTTAAATAATGAAGTAGAAGTGTGACGGTAACGCGTCACAATGTTAAGGGCCGGCGTGGTATATGGCGTGAGAAAGGCGGAAGCCAATAGCAAAACCACGCGAGAGAAAGAGACATAAGGGCCGGCGCATACGGCGTGAGAAGAGCAGAAGAAGAACGAGTACCTGCGCAGTGAAGGATAAGCACACTTACGAGAGACGTGGAACGTCGTAGAACGACGTGGAATGGGATGAGTGAAGCGTGAGAAAGGGAACGAGTGTCAGTTCGTAATGTTAAGTAAAGAAAAAGAATAGACCCTGCAGCGAATCGTAACAGGCAAGCAGATGGAAGGGAGAAAGAGTGGGGGTGATGTTTTTTATAGTTGTCGAGTAACTCTGACGAATGTTTCAGGTTCTACTTAGATTTCCATGATTCTTCTTCTGCAGAGTACCCTTTCCATCAGATCAGGTACTGACAGGCTGATGGCATGCCACGATGCTATATGATATATTCTATTTCATATTTTTCTTGTCCTTCGACAAGATCCAGAGGTGGTGTGGGGAAGTTTGGGCCATGGATGTCGTTTTTGTGATAGGGCGATAACAAGAAGCATGGAATGTGTTATGAATTTTCCATGTTTGTGGGAGTCGAAGATGATAGAAGATGGGGGAGATAATGTCAGAGATAACGAAGGGGCCTTCACATTTTGTGGCAAACTTCAGATCTTAAACAGATTTTTTAAGATTCCTGGCCTTCAGCCAAACTTATTGTCTCTTTTCAAAGGATACAAATTTCAACTTAGACCTGAATGCCATGACTTGTCATGCGAGTTCATGGGATGCGAGGGCTTCTTCTTGTAGAGTGGTCAGCTCCTTGAGATGGGATTCGATGGCAGGGATATGGGTATCAGTGATTACTGAGGGAAGGGCACAGGGTTCATATTCCATCATAAGATAGAACGGGGACTTGCCGGTGATGGAGTGAGGGCAGTGATTATGCGTGAATTCAGTGTGGGAGATATGTTCGGACCAAGTAGAAGGATGATCTTCATAGTAGATGCGGAGATAGGTCTTGACTTCCTGGTTGACGTGTTCAGTTTCACCATCAGTCTAAGGATAATATGCCATGGAAAAGGAGAGGTCGTAGTTCAGAAGTTGGCCAAGTTCTTTGATGAAGGTGGAGGCAAATTGCGGGCTGTGATCAGAGATGATTTTGTTATAGAGGCTGAAGCGGAGGTAAACCTTGTGGAAAAAGAGTGCTGCTATGCCTTTGGTGGTGATAGATTTCTTAGTGGGGCAAAGAATTACCCCCTTAGTAAGGCTGTGGTCCACCATGACCAATAACAAGTTGAACCCCCCAGACAGTGGGAGATCGGTGATCAGGTTGCAGGAGAGCTGTTGAAATGGGTGGGAGTAGGAGGACGGAATAGGGATGAGCGGGGGGGAAGTAGGATGGGTGTTTGCTTTGTTGCACTGGCACACGGCACAGCCATCAACATAAGAGCAAACAAAGGAAGCAAGACCTGGCCACCAAAACTCACCGGTGACAAGTAGGTAGGTTTTTAAATAGTCAGGATGGCCGGTGGAAGTGTTACGATTCGCTCGTAGGACGAACACTTTTTCCTCTCTTACAATGTTGGACTAATACTTTTCTTTTCTCACGCTTAACCTCATTCCTTCCACGTTGTTCTACGACATTTCATACATCTCATAAGCATGTTTATCCTCCACTGCACAGGTACTCTTTTTCTTCTGATCTTCTCATGCCGACTGCGCTGGCCCTTAATGTTTCTCTTTCACATGTGGGTTTTCTATTATCCTTTCTATTTCTAACGCTGCTTCCCATGCCGGCCCTTAACCATTGTGACACGTAACTGTCATGCTTCTAGTTTACTATATAAACCCTTCAACAGGGCTCTTCGCCTCTCTTCCTTAGCTTAGTTCTACCTATGGCTTGTTATCTAGTTGGTGCTAGCAATCCACTTGCCTTTACTCCTTAGTCTTCATTCTACTATTAAGTGAATGCTTCACACTCGGCTCCTCACCTCTGTGTGACCTTGAACTCTTGAACCTTTGACCCACTTGTCAAGCTAGACAGCAGTAACTCTAGACCTGTCAACACCATTGATGGTACCCTTGATCCAGCATCCCCACAGCTGGCCATACGTCATCATATACATGAACGACAGAATCCTTAACCCTACTAGGCGTTAGTAGATCTGTGCATGACCATACCCATGGCCCTGCATAACAGGAAGTGTGATCATGGGAGTGCTGGATGATAGCATGACGAAGGTCACAGTTGGGAGAGACATAAACCCGTCTCTGATACTGGAGAATGCTGTCATTGTATTTCCAGTTGGAGAGGCATGAGTGAAAGGCAGAGGGAAGAGACCCGTTAAGCTCCTGCAGTTTGTGTAGAACAAGGACATCTGAGGCAGAGGCAGAGGTGATATGGTTGGAGAGGGTGGAGTCAATGAGGCAAACAAAGAGGGTGTCAGGGAGAAGAGTTACTCCGGTGTTATCGGAGTCGGTGCGAGGAAGGAGGTCAGGGTGGCAGGAAAGGGTGTCCAGTCCTGTGAGTCCTAGGGACATGGGTAATCGAGTAGTCATAATCAGCAAGGTCAAGGAGCCAGCGGACTTGACATTGGTTGAGATCTTGAGGACGTCAGCAGTACGTCAGGTTCTTGTGATCAGAGAAGACTTTGATGGAAAAGGGAGAGCTGTGGAGTATTGCCTCCAGGCTTTGAAACCACATATAATGGCCAAGAGCTCCCAGTCGTGGATGTTGTAGTTTCATTCTGTGGAGGAGAACGATTGCGATAAGTAAGAACAGGGGTGCCAATCCCTGTTCACGTCTGTTTGTAACAGAATGCCTTCCAATGCGTATTTCGAGGCTTCAGTGGCTATGGCAAAAGGGTGAGAGATGTCAGGCATAAAGAGAATAGGCTTACAGAGGAACAACTCTTTGAGTTGTTTGAAGGTGGACTGTTGTGTGGGGAACCAAGACCAGGGCATGGTTTTCTTGATGAGGTCAGTCGATCAATGTTGGAATATCCAGAAATAAAGTGTCTATAGAAATTAGCGAAACCGAGGTAGGATTGAACGTTCTTGACTTTTTGTGGGGTCAGCCATTTGGTGATTATTACGATTCATCGTGCCAGGCACATCTTTTCCTTCTCTCTCTCTCTTCCCCTCACGCATACGCTCACTTTCCGCTCTTCTCCGGTTGCCCACACCAACCCTTTTCCCCTGTCCTTAGCTCTCTGAGTTCCCCGCTACACGTACGTCACCATACTTATGTGTTCTTGTGCACTTATCTCCCTCGTGTCGTCTTATCGCACACGTGTTTCACCTTCTTACGCCGCATGCACCAGCACTTTGTGTTTCCCCTCTCACGCGTGGTTCTTACGCCTTCCATGGCTTTCTTTCACATTCTATTGCCACTTCCCACGCTGGCCCTTAACCCATACCCTTGACCCTGTGACGTTACGGTCACACCGTCACCTTTCACTATATATACCAGTCGATCTGGCCTTATGTCTTTCCCTTAGCTTGATCTTCCCTGTCGTAGGACTACCACTGGTCTTAGACAATTGAGCTTACCTTTGATCCTCCCTCACCTCTGCGAGTCCCGTTCTACTCCTGAGTGAACCTCGACGCTCGGGACACTTCTCCCTTGCATACCTTCACCTCCTGCAACTTCAGGTTGCACCACTGCCGTCGACATCCCAATGGTTGATCATCGACCCTGTAGTCAGGCAGGGCTACGTGCGACCCTACCCGGGCCACACGTAACAGTGATGCCAGCTAGCTTGACGGGATCCATGGCGAGTTGTCCTTCTTTGACAATCATCCCAAGGTATTCGATCTTAGGAATGGTGAATTGACATTTTTCTAATTTGAGGTGGAGGTCAAGTTCCATCATCTGTTGGAGGACACGGTGGGTTCATTTGGTATGGGTCTTGTCATCAGAGGAGAAAATAAGTAAATCATCCATGTAAATAACCAACCATCCTTCAGCAATCATGTCGTGGAAGGAGTCGTTCATGAATTATTGAAACATTGTGGGGGAGTTAGTCATGCCAAAAAACATAACCATGAGTACGAAGAATCCCTTGTGGGTAAGGAAGGCGCTTTTCCATTGGTGCCCATCCTTTATACGTACGTTGTTGTATCCCCAGTATACATCAAATTTTGTAAAAACACAGGCTCCTTTGAGCTTATCAAGGAGGTCAGAGATCAAGGGTAGAGGGTAAGCATTGCAAATGGTATACTCATTGAGATACCTGTAGTCTTGGCAGGGGCAGAGCTTGCCGTCTTTCTTTTTGACAAAGAAGAATGGTGATGCTTGAGGGGAGTTTGAGGGACAGATCTTGCCAGCAGCGAGGTTTTCATCAAGGAAGTCTTCGGTGGCCTTCTTTTCATTAGGGGTGAGTGGGTAAAGCTTGCCGATCTTCGGAGTAAATGAATCTTTGACATTGATTTCGTGATCATAAGGTCTAGACGGGGAAAGGGAGTTGGTGGATTCCTTGGTGAAGATGGATGTGAAGTCTTTGTATGCGTCAGGTAGGACAACTTTTGGCTTGGCCTTCTCAGTGGCTGCCGCAAGTTCTATGGCGGTGGTGAGCTTTGCAATGAGCTTTGGGTGAGTCTGATGGTATCATGACCTCTTCTTGAGGACTCATTGGCATGAGTTGTTGTATAGGGCTCAGCAGACATAGAAGTTTCTGTCGGGCATATTGAGGAATGTGGAAAAGGTGTGGTTGGGTATGGTTTCGAGAAGGATGCCCGTGGTTGTGCATCATTGTGTCACTTCAGATCAGCAATGTGAATGTGGTAGAGGGAGGCAGACTCGTCCACCAATTCGTGGATATTGATTGATTGTGACGACCAGTCAATGGAGGGGTTTGTGAGCCATAACCAAGGTGTCCCAAGAATCACATTCTCGGACCTGCAGTGCATGACATGGAATCATATATGCTGAGCGATTCCATCAATGTTAGTGAACAGGGAAGCTGTGTAGTGAATGGCTCCTTGAGCATTCAGGGTTTGATCGACATTGTTGACTGGGATAGGAGTTGGAAGTTTGTCGAGGGGAAGTCAGTGTTTTTGAGCCAAGTTCCAGTCGAGGCAGTTGATATCTGCTCCACTGTCAATGAGGGCATGGGTGTTGACAGTTTTCATGGTGTGTGAAGGATCAATGAGTTGTAAGGGGATATGCACCAATTTCTTGGACGTGGATACAAGTACAGATGCACACATAATAGAGGGAACTATAGACGTTGAAGCAGCATTCCATTTCAAAAATCCTGGGTAAAGGCAACATGAGACATCTTTGGTTCTTCGTCCTCATCTTTATCGTCTATTTCTTGTAGTCAAGGGACCTCTTCTTCGTCCTTGACTTCCACTTCCACAACCTTCTGAACGATCTTCTTCAGTGTTGGGGAGTTTGGAGTAAATGTGGGGCAAGCGGTAGCTCTGTGTCCTTTCTGGCGACAATGGAAGCATCTACCTTCTTTGTGGCATAGCTCTCATTCTGTGGGAGTGAGTCAGGGAAGGCAGATGGCATCAACGTCCATGGCATTAGGGTCTTTGGCAGGGGTAGGGGCAGTGTATTGGTGATACGTGTGGCAGGAGGGGGTCTTGTGATGAGCGGCGATTTCTCTCACATGCACCATGTGGGTTTGGAAGGTTACTGCCTTCTTTAACCAGTCGTTGATGGTAGTGGGAACTTTCTCCATGGCTAAAATATGGCGCATGAGAACTTCAGGGATGGCAGCCGAGTAGTAGCCAATCAGGATGTTGTGGTCTGCTATGCCAGCGATGGCATAGTGGTTTTGGAACTGAGCATTGTACTCAGTCAGCGAGGAGGTGTTACGAATTGATTTCATGATACTAACTTTTTCCTATCTTATCTTATCTCTCACAATGATCTTATCTAAGATCACTCCACTCTCTTATCCCTTACCTTTTCATCTGATTAGATAAGATATGATGTCATCATGACATCACTGGTCTAGGTGCCTCATCTCATACGCATTACTTTAATCCCCTTGCTCTAGACCTACTTCACTCATTTCACACTTCCATTCCTTTCATATCTGCCTCACATTAGCCAGCATGTACACTGCCCTGCTCCACACATACGTCATACCCTTTACCATACCCTCTACCCAGCTGACTTAGAACATTGTATCTCCTGCTGTATCATAGTGTATAAATACATAGAACACTTGGGGATACTTCCTTAAGTTGTTCAACTTTGTCACTTTCCTACTCTTGCCCAAGTCGGATCCAGCTCCACTTGTGAATGTAACGTCACAGCAAGGTCGCCTCTTCTTATTCACCCGAATACTCAGAGCAACTCAAGAGTTCTTCATTACACTTCCCATTCATCTTATCCATCTCCTCTAGACTGATTATGATTCTTGTCTCGCTCCTTGATAGATAAGATCTAGTTCAGTCTCTCTCACTTCAGATTATATCGAAGAGAGTAGTTGCTTCAGGAGGAGTATTCACCGTTCTTGGTGGTGGTCATACAAGTCGTAGTGAGCCAGGCAATCGCGTTGCCAGTGGTGTTGTGGTGTTTGAATGCCATGATGAAGGTGTCGCAAAAGTCAGACCATAAGCCCATTGAAATCGAGCCATCGGTTGCAATCTTTGATGCTCGAAAGGTGTTGGCCCATGTGAGTGCAGGCCTCTTGGTCATATATGAGAGCATAAAGGCAATGCACTTCAGGTTAGTGGTGTAGACCTCAGCGTTGACATTGAGGTGTTGCGACTACAGTCTTGTAGGCAATTACCAATGCTTAGACGTCGAGAGGATTCTTAGATGCGCTTTGTAGGCAGTGAAACAGGAGAACTAGACTGAAGACTGAGCTCTGTCCAGTCTCACTTTATATACTATTCTACTTGTAGATACATGTTGTGTACCAATCTAGATACGTATCTACATAAGTCTATTCCCTAGGTCTATTATGATCAACATGAGGAGTTGTCCTGTATCGGAGATTAATAAGTACATGAGGTATCCAGCTGTTGATCTGCTGCGGGTGGGAGGAATGGAAGGTGTCAATGGTAATTAAAGATAAGGGATCACATCACAGTGATGGAGGTGACTGATGTGAGGTCTGTGATGATCACGATGTATTAAATATGTGCTGTGATCAGTGGGGCGAAAGCGAAGAGCTGAAGGTGAAGCCCACTGATCTAGAAGGGCCCGTAGATCCCCTGTGTCTAGCACAGTGTCTAGGTTGGGTTTTCCCTTGATAAGATAAGAGAGCGTCCATATGCGCAAAGTAAAGTGTGAAAAATATATAGTTGTAACATGAGGTAGAAGACGACTGAGTCTAGCCACTATTTGGCTGTTTTGTAGTCGCCATCATATTGCTCTGGAGTGCTGATGCGAAGTTCTAGGGGTTTTGTAGTCATGGTAGGGGATGGGGGACAAGGGATCAGAGGGAAGATATGGCTGGTTTGATGTCTAGGTGTTGGGAATGGGGGAGTTTGGGGATGGGGTATCTGCACAGAAGCAGAGAAACTATGGGCAAGGTCACGAGTAGCGAGTTCTTTGTCAGAGTCTAGTAGAGGCTTGTCAGGGTCTTCATCTCAATATGCTTGGTTGAGGTCATCAGGGGTGTCAGAGGAGTCAGAGTGTAAAGTATGCAGAGGTTCTCAGGGGTTCCAACATGGATCAGTGGTTTGAGTGTTTTGGTGAGAAGCTATGGTGGGCGGCGTATGTGATAGTACCTGAGCAAGAGAGTAGCTTAGTTCTTTTGTTATGCGTGACCTTGGGTAAAGTCGTGCATAGACCTACTAACATCTAGTAGGGTCAAGGATTCAGTCGTTCATGTATACAACAACACTAGAGCCGGCCATGGGGATACTAGGTCGTGAGTACCGTCAAAGGTGTTGACGGGTCAAGGGTCACCATCATCTAGCTTGACTGACGGGTTGTAAGATCAGAGGTTCAATAACACACATGAGGGTAAGGACCTGAGTGTGAAGTATTCACTTAATAGTAGAATGAAGACTAAGGAGTAAAGGTGATGGATTGCTAGTACTAACTAGGTGACAAGCCGTAGGTAGAACTAAGCTAAGGAAGAGAGATGAAGGACCCTGTTAAAGAGTTTATATAGTGAAGAGAAACACTGTGACGGTTACGTGTCACTTATTAAGGGCCAGCATGGGAAACAGTATTAGAAATGGATAGAACAATAGAGAACCCATGCATGAGAGAGAAATGTTAAGGGCTGGCGCATACGGCATGAGAAGAGCAGAAGAAAACGAGTACCTGCATGGTGGGGAATAAGCATGCTTATGAAAGATATGGAATGTCATGGAATGACATGGAAGGATGCGAGTTAAGCGTGAGAAACAAAAAGTGTTAGTCCAATATTGTAAGAAAAGAAAAGGCGTTCATCCTGCAAGTGAATCATAACACTTCTCTTGACATCTAAACACATAGTAATTGCCTATAAGAAATTGTAGACGCAACACCAACTAGTTGAATGTTTCATGTCCAACATCAAGACATGTTCAGATCCATTCTGGATGTCTGTTGAGCAGTTTGGTCATCCATTCTTCTCCAGTTAAGATCAATGTACATATGATATGGAATTGGAGCAATAGGGGTAAGAAATAGTAGATTGTAGTAATATAACATCTGAGTGGTGATGATTGCTATCAAAACAATGAGATGGCATTGGTGGTTGTTTTAAATCTTTTGTACCATGGTGTTTCAGACTGGGGCTCAACTCTACAGTAACCTCAAAAACTGTTCCAATGTTGACATCAAATGTGGTGCATGAAGTGCACTACCAACACATGTGGGAATTTCACTTAGACTTAGTTATATGAAATATAGCAGATACTCTTGGCTACCAATATGTCCCTAGGTCATGTGATCTGACCCAAGTGTGGCTAAGATATGACCATTTTAAATCATTAACTACAGTGATCCATCATCATTTGTGCCAGTGGATTTGGATAGCCTTATATATAATAACAACAACAAATAAAATGGATCAGGCACTATAGATGTGCTTGTATACACCTAATCTATGTCTGAAAAAAGAGTAAGCCAGATCAGGAGGGTTGTCAAGCCATGACTACTAAGGTTGGATTTAACCTGTTATTACAGATCCACCACCTGTTACGATTTGCTTGCAGGATGAATGCTTTTTCTCATTTTACAATATTGGACTAATACTTTCCATTTCTCATGCTTAACCTCATTACTTCCACATTGTTCTACGACATTCCATACATCTAGTAAGCGTGCTTATCCTCCATCACGCAGGTACTCCTTTTCTTCTGATCTTTTCACACCGCATGTGCCAGCCCTTAACATCTCTTTCTCATGTGTGGTTTTGCCATTGGCTTCTTATTTCTAATGCTGTTTCCCATGCCGGCTCTTAACCTTTGTGACACGTAACTGTCACGCTCCTACTTTACTATATAAACCCTTCAACAGGGCCTCTCGTCCCTTTCCCTTAGCTTAGTTCTACCTATGGCTTGTCACCTAGTTAGCACTAGCAATCCATTTGGCTTTACTCCTCAGTCTTTGTTCTACTATTAAGTGAATGCTTTGCACTCGGCTCCTTGCCTTTGTGTGTCTTCACTCTCAAACCTTTGACCCGCTAGTCAAGCTAGACAGCGGTTACTTGCCGACCCGTCGACACCCTAGATGGACCCCTTGATCCAGCATCCCCATGGCTGGCTCTACATCATCGTATACATGAACAATGGATCTCTCGACCCTGCTAGGTGTTAGTAGGTCTACATGCGACCATACCAACGGCCACGCATAACAAAAGAACTAAGCTACCTCCTCATTCGGGTACTATCATGTACGCTGCCCACCATAGCTTCTCATCAAAACACTTGAACCACTGACCTGCATTGGAATCCTCGAGAACCTCTGCGTACCTCATACTCTGACTCATCTGACACTCCTGATGATCCCAACCAAACGTATTGGGATGAAGACCCCAACGAGCCTTTACTAGACTCTGACGAAGAACTCGCTACTCACGACCATGCCCACAGCTTTTCTGCTACTGTGCAGATACCTCGTCCTCAGACCTCTCTGTCCCCAACACCCAGACGACAAACCGGCCATATCTTTCCCCCAATCCCATGACCACCATCCCCCACTATGACTTCTAAACCCCTCGAACTTCGCATCGGTACCCCAGACAAGTATGATGGTGATTACAAGACAGCCAAGCAGTGGCTTGACTCAGTTGCCTTTTACCTCAATGTTAACGCTGAGGTATATACCACAGATCTAAAACACATTGCCTTTGCGCTTTCCTACATGGCCAAAGGCCCCGCACTCACGTGGGCCAACACTTTCTGAGCCTCAAAAATCGCAGCCGATGGTTCGATCTCGATGGGCTCGTGGTTCAACTTCTGTGATGCCTTCATCTTGGCGTTCAAACACTATGACACGACCGGCAATGCAATTGCCTGGCTCACCACCACCCGCATGACCGCCACCAAAAACAGTGGATACCTCCCCTCGTTAACTGAGTACAATGCTCAGTTCCAGAACCACTGCGCCATCGCCGATATAGCTGACAATAATGTTCTTATCAGCTACTACTCCACCGCCATCCCCGATGTCCTCATGCACTATATCTTAGCCATGGAGACAGTTCCCACCACTATAGACACATGGTTAAAAAAGGCCGTCACTTTCCAAACCCATATGGAGCATGCTAGAGAAATCGCCGCTCGCCACAAGACCCCCACTCGCCACATGTACCATCAATACACTGCCCCTGCCCCCACCAAAGACCCCAACGCCATGGATGTCAATGCCATCCACCTTCAATGACTCACCCCCATCGAACAAGAGCAATGCTGCAAGGAGGGCAGATGCTTTTGCTGCCGTCAGAAAGGACACTGGGCCACCGCATATCCCACGTTTACCTCAAACACCCAAAGGCCAAAGAAGGTCGTTTGGAAGGTTATAGAAGTGGAAGTTGAGGACAAAGAAGAAGTCCCTCGACTACAAGAGATAGACAATGAAGACGACAATGAAGAACCCAAGGTGTCTCATGTCACCTTTACCTCCCAGGATTTTTGAAATGGAACTCTGCCTCGACGTCAGTAGTTCCTCCTATTACATGTGCACCTGTACTTGTATCCACATCCAAGAAATTGATCGTATTCCTTTACAACTCATTGATCCTTCGCACACCATGAAAACCATCGACACACAAGCCCTTATTGACAGCGGAGCAGACATTAACTGCCTTGATTGGGACTTTGCCAGAAAACACCAACTCCCCCTTGACAAGCTCCCTACCACGATCCCAGTCAACAATGTTGACCAAACACCAAATGCAAAAGGGGCAATCCGTTACACCGCCTCTTTATTCATCAACATCAACAGCATCGCCCAACATATACACTTCCACATCATGCACTATGGGTCTGAGAACGTGATTCTCGAAACGCCTTGGCTACAACTAACGAACCCCTCTATTGACTGGTTGTCGCAGACAATCAATATTTCTAAAGCGGTAGATGAGTCCGCCTCCCTCTATCACATCCACATCGCAAATCTCAAACGACACAATGATGCCCTACCCTGAGCACCCCCTCTGAAACCACCACAACATGTAATGGTGGAGACTATTCCCGACCATACCCTCTCCACATTCTTGAATATGCCAGACAGGAACCTTTATGTTCGCCACGCACTCTACAACAACTCCTGTCAACGAGTCCTCAAGTCGGGATCCCGATATCACCAGACTCATCCAAAGCTTATTGCCAAGCTCACCATCACTATGGAACTTGCGGCTGCCGCTGAGAAAGCCAAGCCAAAAGTCACCCTCCCAGACGTATACAAAGACTTCGCTCCAGTATTCACTAAAGAATCTGCCAACTCCCTTCCTCCATCTCGACCCTATGACCATGAAATCAACGCAAAAGATTCGTTTACCTCAAAAATCAGCAAACTCTACCCACTCACCCCTGATGAGAAGAAAGCCACAGAAGACTTCCTTGATGAAAACCTTGCTGCCAGCAAGATCCGCCCTTCAAACTCCCCTCAAGCGTCATCATTTTTCTTTGTCAAAAAGAAAGACGGCAAACTCCGCCCCTGCCAAGACTACTGGTACCTCAACGAACATACTGTTCGCGACGCCTACCCACTTCCTCTAATCTCTGATCTTCTCGACAAACTTAAAAGAGCTCGCGTCTTCACCAAGTTCGACGTATGATGGGGATATAACAATGTACGTATAAAGGATGGACACCAATGGAAAGGTGCCTTCCTTACTCACAAAGGCCTCTTTGAACTGATGGTGATGTTTTTTGGAATGACTAACTCCCTTGCGATATTTCAATGATTTATGAACGGTTTCTTTCGCGATATGATCACCGAAGGATGGTTAGTTATTTACATGGATGATCTCCTTATCTTCTTCCCAGACGACACAACCCACACTGTGCGCACCTGCCGTGTTCTCCAACAGATGATGGAACTCAATCTCCATCTCAAATTGGAGAAATGCCAATTCGCCGTTCTGGAGGTTGAATACATCGGAATGATTGTCAAAGAGGGGCAACTTGCTATGGACCCTGTCAAGCTAGACGGGATCGCTAAGTGGCCTATGCCACAAAAAGTCAAAGATGTCCGTTCTTTCCTTGGTTTCGCTAACTTCTATAGACGCTTCATCCCAGGATATTCCAACATCGCCCATCCTCTCATTGATCTCACTAAGAAAACCATGCCCTGGTTATGATCCGCTGCTCAACAAACCGCCTTCAAACAACTCAAAGAGTTGTTTCTCTGTAAGCTAGTCCTTTTCATGCCGGACATTTCTCGTCCTTTTGCCATGGCCACCGATGCCTCTAAATACGCATCGGGTGGCATCTTGTTACAAACTGATGCAAATGGGGATTGGCATCCCTGTTCATACTTATCACAATCATTCTCTTCCTCAGAATGCAATTACGGTATCCATGATTGGGAGCTCTTGGCTGTTATATGTGGTTTCAAGGCTTGGAGACAGTACCTCCATGGCTCTCCCTTCCCTGTCACGGTCTTCTTTGACCACAAAAACCTGACATATTTCCGTTGCCCTCAAGATCTCAACCAACGTCAAGCCTGTTGGCTCCTTGACCTTGCTGACTATGATTATTCAATCACTCATGTCCCCAGTACCCAACTCGCGAGTCCAGATGCCCTCTTCCGCCGCTCAGACCTCCTTCCCTGTGCTGACTTAGATAACGTTGGGGTTACTCTCCTCCCCGACGCTCTCTTTGTTCATCTCATTGATTCTGCCCTCTCCAATCACATTGCCTCCACCTTTGCCTCCAATGACCTCGTTCTCCACAAGTTGCAAGAACTTGATGGCTCCCTTCCCCCCGCTTTTCGCTCCTGCCTTGCCAATTGGCAATTGTTGTGACTACAATCTTGTAGGCAATCACCAATGCTTAGACGTCGAGAGGATTCTTAAGTAGATTCTGTAGGCAGTGAAACAGGAGAACTAGACTGGAGACTGAGCTCCGTCCAGTCTCGCTTTATATACTATTCTACTTGTAGATACATGTTGTGTACCGATCTAGATACGTATCTACATAAGTCCATCCCCTAGACCCAGCATGATTGACATGAGAAGTCGGTCCTGTATCAGAGATTAATAAGTACATGAGGTAGCCAGCCGTTGATCTGCTGCGGGTGGTAGAATGGAAGGTGTCAACAGTAATTAAAGATAAGGGATCACATCACAGTGATGGGGGTGACTGATGTGAGGTCTGTGATGATCATGATGTATTAAATACGCATTTGTGATCAGTGGGGTGAAAGTGAAGAGCTGAAGGTGAAGCCCACTGATCTAGAAGGGCCCGTTAGATTCCCTGTGTCTAGCACAGTGTCTTCAGTCGGGTTTTCCCTTGATAAGATAAAGGAGGCGTCCATATGCGCAAAGTAAAGGTGAAAAATATATAGCTGTAACAGCAATATTCTGATGGCGTTCTTCAGTACCAAGGTTGCGTCTACATCCCTCCCGACCGTGACCTTCGCCGCGCTGTGGTTCAGCGCTCCCATGACCACGACTCCACTGGTCACCCCAGTTACCTTAAAACTTGCCAACTCGTCGCCTCCGAATTTTGGTGGCTCGGTCTCACCACATTCGTTCACTCCTATGTCAATGGCTGTGCTGTCTGCCAGCGCAACAAAACTAACACACACCCTACGTCCCCTCCACTGGTCCCCATTCCCTCCTCCTGTTCTTGCCTCTTCCATCAGATCTCTTGCAATCTCATTACCAACCTCCCGCTCTCTGGGGGGTTTGATTCCTTATTGGTCGTGGTGGACCACGGCCTTACTAAGGGGGTAATTCTTTGCCCCACTAAGAAATCTATCACCGCTGAAGGCATAGCCACACTCTTCTTTCATAAAGTCTATCTCCACTTCAGCCTCTATGACAAGATTATCTCTGACTGAGGATCACAGTTCACCTCCACCTTCGCAAAAGAGCTAGGCCGCCTCCTCAACTATGACCTTTCCCTCTCTACAGCATACCACCCACAGACAGACAGCGAAACCGAACGCGTCAACCAGGAGGTCGAAATGTATCTCCGCATCTACTGTGGGGACCACCCTTTTACTTGGTCTGAACATATTTCCCATGCAGAATTCATGCACAACCACTGCCCTCACTCCGTTACTGGGAAATCCCCATTTTATCTCATGATGGGCTATGAACTCCATGCCCTCCCTTCGGTGATTGCTGATACTAATATCCCCACTGTGGAAACCCGTCTCAAAGAGCTAACCGCCCTATGAGATGAAGCTCTCGCATCCCACGAACTTGCGCATCAAGTCATGGCATCCAGGTCTAAGTCAAAATTCATGCCTTTCGAGAAAGGGCAGCGAGTTTGGCTGGAGGCCAGGAATCTTAAAAGGTCCGTCCAAGATCCGAAGTTTGCTGCAAAACACAAAGGACCCTTCATTATCTCTGACATCATCTCCCCTGTCTCCTATCACCTCCGACTCCCACGAACGTGGAAAATTCACAACATGTTCCACGCTTCTTTGTTATCGTCCAATCGCAAAAACAACATCCACGGTCCGAACTTCCCCACACCGCCTCCGGATCTTGTCGAAGGATAAAAGGAATACGAAATTGAATGAATCATATGGCATCGTGGCATGCCGTCGGCCCATCAGTATCTGATCCAATGGAAAGGATACTTCGCCGAAGAAGAATCATGGGAACCTAAGTGGAACCTGAAACACTTGTCAGAGTTACTCGACAATTATAAAAGATGTCACCCCCACACTTTCTCTCCCTCATCCACTCGCCCACCACGCTGCAAATAAACCCTTTCCACCTCCTCCTAATGGCTATTGAATTCACCCATGTCAACACCCCTGCAGCCGCACCCTCCACCAACCCCAGCTCTGTCCGTCTTCCCACTACAGACCCCGAGAGGGTCTTTTCTACTCGCTCTGCCGCCCCTCAGCCTGTCAACTTCGCCACTCTTGTTGGTGATGTTCCCCTCTCCCACGTATTATGATTCGCTCGCAGGATGAACACTTTTTCCTTTCTTATTATAACGGACTAATACTTTTCGTTTCTCACGCTTAACCTCACTCCTTCCATGTCGTTCCACGACTTTCCTTCTATTCTGTAAGCGTGCTTACTCCTCCACCGCGCAGGTACTCTTCTTCTTCTGCTCTTTTCCCGCCATATGCGCCAGCCCTTAGTTCTCTATTCTCATACGCGGTTTCGCCATTGGCTTCCCTTTCTAAAACGCCGCTTCCCGCGCCGCCCCTTAACTATTGTGACACATAACTGTCACACTTTTACCTTACTATATAAACCCTTCAACAGGGCCTCGTTACATTTTCCTTAGCTTAGTTCTACCTATGGTTTACCGCCTAGATAGTACAGGCAATCCATTGTCTTTAACTCCTTGTGTCTTTGTTCTACCATTAAGTGAATGCTTCGCACTACGGCACCCCCGCCTTCGTGTGTCTATAATCCTGAACCTTTGACCCGCTTGTCAAGCTAGACAGCAGTTATCTGTCGATCCGTCTACATCTTAAGATGGTACCTTCGACCTGGCATCCCTACGGCTGGTCCTACGTTGTCGTCGACACAAATGACAGAACCTTCGACCCTACTAGGCGTTAGTAGGTCTACGCGCGACCACACCCACAGCCACACGTAACAAAAGAACTAAGCTACCTTCTCATTCGGGTACTATCACGTACGCCACCCACCATAGCTTCTCACCGAAACACTCACACCACCGATCCGCGTTGGAATCCCCGAGAACCTCCGCGTACCCTACACTCTGACTCCTCTGACACCCCCGACGATCCCAATCCACAGAATTGGGACGAAGACCCCAACAAGCCTTTATTAGACTCAGACGAAGAAACTACTACCCGCGATCTCTCCCATAGCTTTTCTGCTTCTGTGCAGATACCCCGTCCTCAGACCCCTCCATCCCCAACACCCAGATGCCAAACCAGCCATATTTTCCCTCCGATCCCTCATCCCCCCTCACCAACCATGTCCACCAAACCCCTCAAACTCTGCATTGGTACCCCTGAAAAATACAATGGCAACTATAAGACAGCCAAACAATGGTTTGACTCAGTTCCCTTCTATCTCAACGTTAACGTGGATGTATACAATTCCAACCCCAAGCGTATCGCCTTCGCACTTTCATACATGACCTGAGGACCCACCCTCATGTGGGCAAATACCTTCAGATCTTCAAAAATTGCGGCCGATGGCTCAATTAACATGGGCTCTTGGTCCGATTTCCGCGACGCCTTCATCTTGGCGTTTAAACACTATGATACCACCGGAAACACCATTGCCTAGCTCACCACTACTCGCATGACCGCCATCAAGAACGGCGGATATTCCCCTTCGCTTACTGAGTACAATGCTCAGTTTCAAAACCATAGCGCTATAGCTGGCATCACCAACGACAACGTCCTTATTGGCTACTACTCAGCCGCCATCCCCGATGCCCTCATGCGCCGTATCCTTGCCATGGAGACGGTTCCCACCACCATAGACGCCTGGCTGAAGAAAGCAGTAACATTCCAAACCCACATGGAGCGAGCTCGAGAAATCGCTGCTCAACACAAAACCCCCACTCGCCACAAGTACCACCAATACACCGCCCCTACCCCCGCCAGGGATCCAAACGCCATGGACGTCGACGCCGTCCGTCTCCCACAACTCACCCCCACTGAACGAGAACAGTGTCGCAAGGAAGGAAAATGTTTCCACTGCTGACAAAAGGGACATCGGGCAAATAATTGCCCTACGTTTACTTCAAACACCCTGACGCTGAAGAAAATCATTCGGAGGGTTACAGAAGAAGAAGTCGAGGACAAAGAAGAAGTCCCTCGATTAATTGAGTTGGACGACAACGAAGACAACGAAGAAGTCAAAGTCTCTCGCGTAGACTTCACCTCTCAGGATTTTTAAAACGGAACGCTACCTCGACGTTAGTAGTTCCCCCCACTATGTGTGCACCTGTACTAGTATCTACGACCAAGAAATCAATGCATATTCCCCTTCAACTCATTGATCCCTCGCACACGATGAAAACCCTCGACACTCATGCCCTTATCGACAGCGGTGCAGACATCAACTGCCTCGACTGGGATTTTGCCCGGAAACATAAACTTCCTCTTGACAAACTACCAACCTCGATCCCCGTAAACAACGTGGATCAAACCCACAATGCCAAGGGGGCCATCCGCTACTCTGCTTTCTTCTTCACAAACATTGGCAGAATTGCTCAACACATACGTTTCTATGTCATGCACTGTGGATCCGAGAACGTAATCCTCAGAACACCCTGGCTAAAACTCACGAACCCCTCCATCGACTGGTCATCGCAAACAATCAACATTCCAGAAATGGTAGACAAATCTGCATCTCTCTACCACATCCATGTCGCTGACCTCAAACGACATGATAATATTCAACCCCGAACGCCTCCCCCGAAACCACCTCGACACGTCTTGGTTGAAACAGTCCCCGACCACACCCTCTCGACCTTCCTTGATATGCCAGATGGAAATCTCTACGTCCGACGTGTCCTTCATGCCAATGCCTGCCAACGCGTTCTCAAAACGGGATCGCGATATCATCAAATGCACCCGAAGCTCGTCGCCAAGCTCACCACAGCCACTGAATTGGCTGCAGCCGCCAAGAAGGCCAAACCCAAAGTCACACTCCCCAACAACTACAAAGACTTTGCCTCGGTTTTCGCCAAGGAATCTGCCGACTCCCTTCCACCCTCTAGGCCATACGATCACGAAATCAATGTCAAAGACTCGTTCTCCCCTAAGATCGGCAAACTCTACCTGCTCACCCCAGACGAAAAGAAAGCCACCGAAGACTTCCTCGATGAAAATCTAGCCACTGGCAAAATCCGTCCTTCAAGTTCCCCTCAAGCATCGCCATTTTTCTTTGTCAAGAAAAAGGATGGCAAACTCCGTCCCTGCCAAGACTACCGGTACCTCAACAAGCATACCGTTCGTGACGCCTATCCACTACCGCTGATCTCCGATCTTCTTGACAAACTCAAAGGAGCTCGCGTCTTCACCAAGTTCGATGTACGCTGGGGATATAACAACGTACGTATAAAAGATGGGCACCAATGGAAAGGTGCCTTTCTTACCCATAGAGGACTTTTCGAACTCATGGTAATGTTTTTTGGCATGACTAACTCACCGGCGACCTTCCAACGATTCATGAACGATTCCTTCCGCGATATGATCGCCGAAGGATGGCTAGTTATCTATATGGATGATCTTCTCATCTTCTCCCCAGATGACACCACCCACACCGAACGCACTCGCCGAGTCCTCCAATGAATGGCGGAACTCGATCTTCATCTCAAGCTGGAGAAATGCCAATTCGCAGTTCCAGAGGTCAAGTACCTCGGAATGATTGTCAAGGAAGGACAACTCGCTATGGACCCCATCAAACTTGACGGGATAGCTAAGTGGCCAATGCCACGGAAAGTCAAAGATGTTTGTTCCTTCCTTGGTTTCGCTAATTTCTACAGACAATTTATCCCTGGATACTCCAACATCGCCCGACCCTTCATCGACCTCACCAAGAAAACCATGCCATGGACTTGGACTTCTACTCAGCAGACAGCCTTCGAGCAACTCAAGGAGTTGTTTCTTTGTCAGCCAGTCTTATTTATGCCTGATATCAGTCGTCCTTTTGCCATGGCCACCGACGCCTCGAAATATGCGTCGGGAGGCATTCTTTTGCAAACCGACACAAACAGGGACTGGCATCCCTGTTCCTACTTATCCCAGTCTTTCTCTTCCTCAGAACGGAATTATGATATCCATGACAGGGAGCTCTTGGCCGTCATATGTGGTTTCAAAGCTTGGAGGCAATACCTCCATGGCTCTCCCTTCCCCGTCAAGGTTTTCTCCGATCACAAGAACTTGATGTACTTCCGCCGCCCCCAGGATCTCAACTGCCAGCAAGCCCGCTGGCTCCTCGACCTCGCCGACTTTGACTATTCAATCACCCATGTCCCCAGTGCCCAACTCGCTGGCCCTGACGCCCTTTCTCGCCGCCCCGATCTCCTTCCCCATACCGACTTCGACAATATCGGTGTCACCCTCCTCCCCGACACCCTTTTTGTCCGTCTTATCGACTCCGCCCTCTCTAACCACATCGCCTCCACCTCCACCTCCGATGACCTTGTCCTCCACAAGCTTCATGAACTCGACGGCTCTCTTTCCCCCACTCTTTGCTCCCGCCTGGCCGACTGGCAATACTCCGATGGCGTCCTTCAGTACCAAGGTCGCGTCTATGTCCCTCCCGACCATGACCTTTGCCGCGCTGTCGTCCAGCGTTCCCACGACCACGATTCTGCCGGCCACCCCAGCTACTTTAAAACCTGGCAACTCGTTGCCTCGGAATTCTGGTGGCCCGGCCTTGCCACCTTTGTCTGTTCCTATGTAGATGGCTGCACCGTGTGCCAGCACAACAAGTCCAACACACACCCCACCATTCCCCCCCTTGTTCCTATCCTGTCCTTCTGTTCTCGTCCTTTTCAACAGATCTCCTGTGACCTAATCACCGATCTCCCGCTGTCCAGGGGATTCGATTCGTTATTGGTCGTGGTGGACCACGGCCTTACTAAGGGGGTAATTCTTTGCCCCACGAAGAAAACCATCACCACAGAAGGCATAGCAGCGCTCTTTTTCCACAAGGTTTATCTCCGCTTCGGACTCTATGAGAAAGTCATCTCCGATTGCGGACCACAATTCGCCTCCACCTTTGCCAAAGAACTTGGCTGACTCCTCAACTACAACCTCTCCCTCTCCACAGCGTATCATCCACAAACCGACAGAGAAACGGAACACGTCAATCAGGAAATCGAGACTTACCTTCGCATCTACTGCGGAGACCACCCCTCTACTTGGTCCGATCACATCTCCCACGCTGAGTTCACCCACAATCACTGCCCTCACTCCGTTACCGGCAAATCCCCGTTTTACCTCATGATGAGGTATGAACCCTGCGCCCTTCCTTCAGTGATTGCCGAAACCAACATCCCCGCCGTCGAAACACGCCTCAAAACTCTCACGGCCCTATGAGACGAAGCCCTTGCTTCCCATGAACTTGCACGACAAGTCATGGCATCCAGGTCTAGATCAAAGTTTGTACTCTTCAAGAAGGGACAGCAAGTTTGGCTGGAAGCCAGAAACCTTAAAAGGTCCATTCAAGATCCGAAGTTTGCCACAAAACGCGAAGGCCCCTTCGTTGTCTCTGACGTAATTTCTCCCGTTTCCTACCGCCTCCGACTCCCATGAACATGGAAAATTCACAACACGTTTCACGCTTCTCTGTTATCGCCCTATCGCGAAAATGACGTCCACAGCCCGAACTTCCCCACACCACCCCCGGATCTTGTTGAAGGACAAGAGGAATACGAAATAGAACAAATCATATGGCATCGAGGAATGCCGTCGGCCCGTCAATACCTGATCCGATGGAAAGGATATTCGGCCGAAGAAGACTCATGGGAACCTGAGCGGAACTTAAAACATTCATCGGAGTTATTGGAAGACTATAAGAGACGACATCCTTGCGCTTTCTTTCTTACATCCGCTCGCCCACCACGCCGCTGATAAAACCCCTCCACCTCCTCCTCATGGCCATCGAATTCTCTAATGTCAACACCCTTGCAGCCACACCCTCCACCAACCCCAGCACCATCCGTCTTCCCTCTGTTGACCCCGCAAGGGTCTCTCCTACTTGCCCCGCCACCCCTCAGCCTGTCAACTTTGCCACTCTTGTTGGTGATATTCCCCCCTCCCATGTCTCCCCCGTCTCTGGCAGGATCCAGACCTCGCCAGTGTTTACACCTCCGCCCCATCGGGAACCTTCTCCCAGACTCCCCTCATTCCTAGGAGTCCACCGCCCTCAGCTCGTCCGTGCGCCAAGCTCGGACTCCCTCGTCGCCCACTCCGGATGGAACTCCCAGGTCCTGTTGGACGTCTCATCCCATCTCCACACGGGTCGACTCTGAGAAGAAAGATTTACCGATGAGCATTATGTCCGCTTCCATTCACTCATGTCCGACAATCACCTCCGCGTCCCTATTAGTGTATATACTTCCGATGCTTCCCCTATCTTCACGTGGTTCGAAACCGCAATGCAGATCAACCATGTTGCCGCCTTTGTCTCTGGCTCGGGTCCAGTATTCCCCCACACCACACTTGACAGGACCATGCAGGACTTTATTTACCACGCACGATACCAGTTGTACTCCCACACCTTCCAATTGGGCTATGACTCCTTCCTCCTTGACGTAGACAACCATTTCCGAGACCTAGCCACTGCAGGTCGAGGTCTTGGCAACGAAGTCTTGAGAGATGGGTCACCCATCCATAGGCAAACCCTTAACGATTGGTGGACTGGTCGAAACAGCAGGGATCGCGTATATCCGGGTCACCCTCGATTCAACCAGCGGTGCTTCCAATGTCATTGCCTCGGGCATACCCAACTATCATGTCAACAGCATACATGTACTGGATGCCGTCAACGAGCCCCTGGCCATTCCCTCGCCCGCTGTCCCGGCCCCTCTCACCCTCTCGCCTCTCGCCTTTCCTCTCCTTGTGCTCAGTCCTCCTCGTCCACAACCACGCCTCACCACCCTCAAGCCGCGTTCCGCAATGGACAAATTGTCCATCGAGCCACACCCCGCCATACCTCTCATCAGTCCTCCTCCTCCTCCCAACAATCTTACCACCCTGCGCCATCCTTGCCACGCGCTCCCTCTCCCTATGAGGATGGAGACGAATTAGACGACGCCGGCTACGCCAACATCACTGGCTCCCCGGGACCCGCCTTTAGGAATCTGTAAGAAATCCTCGCCATAGCTTCAGGTTACTAAGGGGGTAATGTTACGATTCGCTCGCAGGACGAACACTTTTTCCTTTCTTATTATAACGGACTAATACTTTTCGTTTCTCATGCTTAACCTCGCTCCTTCCATGTCGTTCCACGACTTTCCTTCTATTCCGTAAGCATGCTTACTCCTCCACCGCGCAGGTACTCTTCTTCTTCTGCTCTTCTCACACCGTATGCGCTGGCCCTTAGTTCCCTATTCTCATACGCGGTTTCGCCATTGGCTTCCCTTTCTAAAACACCGCTTCCTGCGCCGCCCCTTAACTATTGTGACATGTAACTGTCACACTTTTACCTTACTATATAAACCCTTCAACAGGGCCTCGTTACGTTTTCCTTAGCTTAGTTCTACCTACGGTTTACCGCCTAGATAGTACAGGCAATCTATTGTCTTTAACTCCTTGTATCTTTGTTCTACCATTAAGTGAATGCTTCGCACTACGGCACCCCCGCCTTCGTGTGTCTATAATCCTGAACCTTTGACCTGCTTGTCAAGCTAGACAGCAGTTATCCGTTGACCCATCTACATCTTAAGACGGTACCTTCGACCCGGCATCCCTACGGCCGGTCCTACGTCGTCGTCGACACGAACGACAGAACCTTCAACCCTACTAGGCGTTAGTAGGTCTATGCGCGACCACATCCACAGCCACGCATAACACCACATCTCCCCTGTCTCAGGCAGGATCCAATCCTCACCATCATTTACTCCTCTACCCCATCGGGAACCTTCTTCCGGACCCCCCTCATTCTTAGGCATCCACTACCCCTAGCTCGTCTGTGCACCCAGCTCGGACTCCCTCATCGCCCATTCAGGATGGGATTCCCAGGTCCTGTTAGATGTCTCTGCCCATCGACACACCAACCAGCTTCGAAAGGAATGGTTTACCGATGAGCATTACATTCGCTTTCATTCACTTATGTTTGATGACCGTCTTTGGATTCCTATTAGTGTTTACTCTTCTGATGGCTTGCCCATCTTTACTTGGTTCGAAACCGTGATTCAGTTGAACCACATCGCCACCTTCGTCTCCGGCTCAGGCTCAGTCTTTCCTCATACTACGCTTGGCAGGACCATGCAGGACTTTATCTATCACGCGCGCTACCAGTTGTACTCACATGCCTTCCAAATAGGCTATGACTCCTTTCTTCTCGACGTTGATAACCATTTCCGAGACCTTACCACCACAGGTCAAGGACTTGGCAATGAGGTCTTACAGGATGGATGACCTATTCATAGGCAAATGCTCAACAACTGGTGGACTGGTCAAAATGGCAGAGATCGCGTATATCCTAGACACCTCTGTTTCAATCAGTGGTGCTTCCAGTGTCATTGTCTAGGGCACACCCAGTTATCTTGCCAACAACACATCTGTACTGGATGCTGTTGACGTGCACCTGGTCACTCTCTTGCCCACTGCCCGGGAACATCTCGCCCTCTCACCTCCCGCCTCTCCTCTCCTTGCATTCAGTCCTCTTCCGTGTCTACACCTCACCACCCCCAAGCTGCGTTCTGCAATGGACAAATTGTCCGTCGAGCCACACCTCGCTACACCTCTCATCAATCATCTTCCTCCTCTCAAAACTCGTATCACCCTGCGCCATCCTCCCCTTGTGCTCCTTCGCCTTACGAAGACGGAGATGAATTAGACGATGTTGGCTATGCCAACATCACTGGCTCCCCGGGACCTGCTTTTAGGGACTTGTAAGGAATCCTCGCCATAGCTTCGGGTTACTAAGGGGGTAATGTTATGATTTGCTCATAGGACAAACACTTTTTCTCATTTTACAATATCAGACTAATACTTTCCGTTTCTCACACTTAACCTCATTACTTCCATGTCGTTCTACGACATTTCATACATCTAGTAAGCGTGCTTATCCTCCATTGCGCAGGTACTCCTTTTCTTCTGATCTTCTCACGCCGCATGCGCTGGCCCTTAATGTCTCTTTCTCATGTGTGGTTTTGCCATTGGCTTCTTATTTCTAATGCCATTTCCCATGCTGGCTCTTAACCTTTGTGACACGTAACTGTCATGCTCCTACTTTACTATATAAACCCTTCAACAGGGCCTCTCGTCCCTTTCCCTTAGCTTAGTTCTACCTACGGCTTGTCGCCTAGTTAGCACTAGCAATCCATTTGGCTTTACTCCTCAGTCTCCGTTCTACTATTAAGTGAATGCTTCGCACTCAGCTCCTCATCTTTGTGTGTCTTCACTCTCGAACCTTTGACCTGCTAGTCAAGCTAGACAGCAGTTACTCACCGACCTGTCGACACCCTAGATGGACCCTTCGATCCAGCATCCCCACAGCTGGCTCTACATCGTCATATACATGAACGATGGATCTCTCAACCCTGCTAGGCGTTAGTAGGTCTATGCGCAACCATACCAACGGCCATGCATAACACCACCATTTGCGCCAGCCTTGAAAAGGTATATCAATTGGCTGGTTATGAAATATCTATCTATCTAACACCTTGTATTACGATTTGCTCGTAGGACGAACACTTTTTCTTTACTTTCTCGTTCGGACTAATACTTTCTATTTCTCACGCTTAACCTCGCTCCTTCCATGTCGTTCTACGACATTCTATACACCTCGTAAGCGTGCTTATTCCCTCACTGCGCAGGTACTCTTCCCCTTCTGATCTTCTCATGTCGTATGCGCCGACCCTTAACGTTTCCTTCTCATGTGTGGTTTTGCCATTGGCTTCCCATTTCTAACGCCGCTTCCCACGCCGGCCCTTAATCGTTGTGACACGTAACTGTCACGCCCCTACTTCGCTATATAAACCCTTCAACAGGGTCCCTCGTTTCTTCTCCTTAGCTTAGTTCTACCTATGGCTTGTCGCTTAGTTAGCACTAGCAATCCACTTGCCATTACTCCTCAGTCTTCATTCTACTATTAAGTGAACGCTTCACACTCAGCCTCACCGCCCTTGTGTGTCTTATCCCTCGAACCCTTGACCCGTTTGCCAAGCTAGGCAACAGAATATCTCTAAGACCCGTCAACACCCTTGACAGTACCTCAGACCCAGCATCCCTACGGCTGGTCCTACGTCGTCGTCGATACGAACGACAGAACCCCTTCAACCCTACTAGGCGTTAGTAGATCTACGTGCGACCACATCCACGGCCACACGTAACACCTTGGCTATGCTTATCAATCATTTTGTTCACAGTTGGTGTCTGTTGCACTATTGCTGCTCTCATTGAGTTCATTCCCATTCACATCTCTATTGCTTTCCCTTTCCCTTTCCTGGTGCTGGCTCTTGTTTTTAGTCTTTGATTATGTATGACCTACCACTTCCACTAGATAGTGAAGACACAACTGAAGTTTTCAGCCATCTGGACCCTGTCATTTTAATCTGCCATTTCAGATAATACATTCATGTGGTGTCTGTTACAATTTGTCTGTAGGGTGTATGATTTTTCTTCATTTATACTATTGGACTAATAGTTTCTTTTCTCATGCTGAGCTCGCCACACTCCACATTGTTCTATGATGTTCCATATCTCTTATTAGCATGTTTATCCCTCACTGTGCAGGTACTCATTTTTCTTCTGCTCTTCTCATGCTGTATGCACTGGCCCTTAACATCTCTCTCACATGTGTGCTTCTTTGATATTCTTCCACATTTCATTGACATTTTCACACCAGCCCTTAGGTAGTTCTTACATCTGCCCTTAACAGACAACCTCTTACTATATATACTCATCAACTGAGCCTCATGCTCCTTTTTCTCTAACCTAGTTCTACCTACAGCTTCCACCTAGTTAGTTCTAGCAATCCATCCCCTTACTCCTTAGTCTTTGTTCTACTATTAAGTGAACACTTCACACTTAGGCTCTTTAACCTTCGTGTGTCTCATCCTTGAACCCTTGACCCTACTACCAAGCTAGGTGTAGGTATCCCTTGATGCATCAAACCCTTGACACTCCCTTGATGCATCAATCACTTGACAGTACCTCAACCTAGCAACTCCACAGCTGTTATGTGTGGCTTTGGATAAGGTCATGCATAGTCCTGCTAATGCCTAGGGCCTAGCTAGTTGAAGTACTGTCAAGGGTGTCGATGGGTCTAAGATATCCTACACCTAGCTTGGTAGTAGGGTCAAGGTTTCAAGGTAAGACACATGAAGGCTGTAGAGCCAAGCATGAAGTGTTTACTTAATAGTAGAACAGAGACTGAGGAGCTAAGGTTCAATGATATTCCCAGTCTCTAACTAGGCAACAAGCCATAGGAAGAACTAGGTTAAAGAAGAGAGCATAGAGCTCAGTTGACAAGTGTATATAGTACAGTGAGACCTATTGAGGGCTGGTGTATGAATCACCTAAGGGCCGGCATGGAAACAGCAGAGGAATGTGATGGAATCACAAAGAACATCAATAAAGCACACATGAGGAAGAAACATTAAGGGCTGGCACATATGACATGAAAAGAGTAGAAGATAAGAGAGTACCTGCATGGTGAGGAAATAAGCATGCTGACAAGGAGGATGGAATGTCATAGAATGACATGGAAGGATACAAGTTCAGCATGAGAAAAGAAACTATTAGTCCGATAGAGAAAGTGAAGAAAAAGCATACATCCTACAGATAAATTGTAACAACAGCTGGTTACCTTGACATATTGATATTCTCAACAATATTCTCTTGACCCCTCAACCCTGCTAGACTCTAGGCTTGGTAGGTATACACACGACCTTATCCAAGGCCATGCATAACAGCATCAAGATAAGATGACTAGATAGAGACATAGGACATGCTTCATCAGCATGTCTATTACACAACAGTACAGTAGTTATTGTCAATATTTATGCTATAGGCATATGTATACTTTACAATTTATTCTTCATGTCTATAGGGTAACTGAAGGTTAAAAAATTTGATCCATCACAAAAATGGCCAATATGTTATAAAATACCTGTAATTTACTCAAGATCATGAGATCTATCTGCTCTCATGTATTTATTTGCTTATGTTCAGCATATAGTACATAATACCTAATATCTAGCTAGTAGCAATGTGAAGAAATGATTTGTGGTGGCTTGTTTTGGGAGTTGGCACAAATGATGGTGGTGGCACAAATGATGGTGGATCAATGTATATTGAAACAGTTTTTGAGCTTTTGCAAAGATCAATAAGATGTTGATGAAATCACCTAATATTTGCCTTTGATTTGTTATGCAAACAAAGATATACATATACACAGTATGTCTGAGTTTGAAAAAGCTCACACACCTCTTTATTTCCACATGAAATTTCTTTATTCTAATAAAAACAATAATATACACATTTTATTTAGAAATCAATATTTATTTCAATGTTATTGCTTCTATTATATTGTATACATGCCCACATACTCTTTGGTGACTTTGTATTATTACATCACCCTGCTAAGGATCATATCCAGATTCATTTTTCTAATAGCAATTGTTATGCTCTCTATTAATACAACAGATTTTAGGTGATTCAATTATGCAATCTTCAATATTAGGCTTAGAACACTCCAACACACCCTAATTTTCATACTAGAACTACTCCCAACTCTCTAACAAGCCATGTGTTCTCATATTATTCCTTTATATTAAAAGGCTTATTTCTTTACTTTATTATTGAATGTTTTATATAGCTATTCACATGTCCATATGAGCCAATCTAGCTCAATGTAATCATATTGGATATCTTAAGCCTCCAAATCATGTTCCACATATAAACAACCAAATATTTATTGATATGGATAAAATTACTAAAGCACTTCAGATTTTATCACTATGCTCATGCTTCTAACTTGCTATATATCAAGTCCTGATGCATATAATTAGCATATATCTGCCTATAATGATATTTTATGACATTCAGGATTACTAGAACAGCAATCATCCCCATTTAAAATGAAGAGAGATAAGTGACACAAATAAGACTAATAGGGGAGCTTTTGAATACATAATTTCAAACATGTTTCCTAGGCTTAAAACACTCACTAAATGATGTCATAATATTATATAAGCATGCTTGAAAGGTGGCATAAGCAATGAAGTCAATAGAATATTGCTTTTTAAATAAAATATGTATACTATTGTTTTTATTAGAATAAAGAAATTTCATATGGAAATAAAGAGGTATGTGAGCTTTTTCAAACTCAGACATACTATATATATGTATATCTTTGTTTGCATAACAAATCAAAGGCAAATATCAGATAATTTCATCAACATCTTATTGATCTTTGCAAAAGCTTAGAAACTGTTTCAACATAGTTAATGATTTAAAATGGTCATATCTTAGTGTACTTGGGTCAAATCACATGACCAAGGGACCTATTGGTAGCCAAGAGTATCTACTATATTTTATATAACTAAGCCTAAGTAAACATATATTGGTAGTGCACTTCATGTGCCACATTTAATGTCAACATTGGAACAGTTTTTGAGGTCACTGCATGTTATTTGTTGCTGCTTAGAGAAGATCTGGGTACTACAAAATAGTTTCACATGATGCAAAGTGAAGAATTTGTTTCACATTTTGCAGTCCATATATGATCTTAACCCATATAATGTAGGAATATTTTTCCACATTTAGCAGATTATTTAATCTTTGGTACATCACACCATAGCTAGCTTCCTTTCTACTTAGTGACTTACTGAGTACTACAGATTTTTACAGGATCTAATATATGACTAGTCTATTGTATGCTAGCTGATTAGCCTTGCTTGGCCCAAGGTGGTTGCCAAGGTTGGAAATTCACAGAAATACAAATGTAGTAAATTAAGTAACTCTATGATCCAATGTGATTAAATTCCTCACAGATGAACCTGATGCTATGCTGAATCTTGAAAATATTGCAAGACCGTAGCAGGAGACAAGTTGGTGACCATGACCTACTGATGCAAAAAGGAAAATGCTATACTCCAACAATGAATTTGTTGCAACTACAAGGTCTGCAGGCAATCACTATCTTATAGACGTCGAGAGGTACTTTCGAAGGGATGCTTTGTAGGCAGGAGACAAGAGAACTAGACTGGAGACTGAGCTCCATCCAGTCTCACTTTATATACTATTCTACTTGTAGATACATGTTGTGTACCAATCTAGATACATATCTACATAAGTCCATCCCCTAGGCCCAACATGATCGACATGAGGAGTTGGCCTGTAACGGAGATTAATAGATACATGAGGTTACCAGTCATTGATCTGCTGTAGGTGGGAGGAATGGAAGGTGTTAATGGTAATTAAAGATAAGGGATCACATCACAGTGATGAGGTGACTGATGTGAGGTCTGTGATGATCACGAAGTATTAAATACATGTTGTGATCTGTGGAGTGAAAAGTGAAGAGGTGAAAGTGAAACCCACAGATCTGAAGGGCCTGTAGATCCCCTGTGTCTGGCACAGTGTCTAAGTCAGGTTTTCCCTTGATAAGATAACGAAAGCGTTAGAGAACGCATAGAGAAGGATGAAAAATATATAACTGTAACAGAATTAATATCCTAGATTGGTATCATAGCAATGGTGAGGTCCAGACAAAGACAGTGAAGCACTTCAAGAACATCTATCCCAACCTTAATGTCACCTAGCCACAAATTTTGGATTGACTCAAGAATAAAAAGAAATGAGGAGAAGAATATGAGAATTCATGTGGTCTATCACATTCCATGAAGCAAGTATCTCAGACTCAGCATTTAGAGGTTACTAAGATGCTAGATCTTTGGATATTCAAAGTAATGGCAGAAGGTCTCTTGCTTACAGAAGATCTACTTTGTGCATAATGGTATATTTTTGCTAACATTGCTTATGTACTAAAGGATGAGCATCTTGATTTGAGTGATGAATGGCTTAGTCATTACAAGTCACATGTTGGCTTGAAGAGTGTTAGACATCATGGTGAAGCAACATTTGCATCTGTTAAGATTGTGCACTTCTGGTTACTCTAGTTAAAGGTCCAAGGGTAAAAGATCTGAAGAACAAGGGAAAGGGGTCAGAGATGGAGATGAAGGTGGAGGCAAAGGAGGGAGAACTTGACACAGGACTTATGTGTTACACCTTACCACAGACACAATGTCCTATTTGAGTATAATAGGATGGAGGACAAAAAGGAGATGTTAAGACTATGCACTTCTGGTTACTCTAATTGGAGGTCTGAGGGCAGGAGGTCTGGAGGCCAAGGAAATAGAGGTCCAGAGATGTGGGGGATAGGGGTTAGAGGTGTGGAGATGTGGAGTTAAGGAGTTGAGATAAGGTAAAGGCAGAGGTGGAGATGGAGGTGGAGGTGGAGGGGGTAGGACTTGGCATAGAACTTATGTGTCATGCCTTGCCACAGATATGTATTCTATTTTGAGCATAATGGAACAGAGGACAAAGGAGATAACAAAAAGGAGATGATATTAAAGGAGATGACAGAGGTAATCTGAGATGGCCAAGAGGCTATGTCTAGGGTTCAATATTCATGCTACTAACTATGATGAAGGTAGGACTATATATACACAGAGAAGTAGCATCAGAGGAATGGAGAATAACTAAAGAGTGATTAAGAATTGGTATACTAGAGAGAAGATAATATTGGAAAATGGGGAACCTGATAGAGTCTATGTATGGAGGAATGGAGGAAAAGCAATGCTACTGGGAAGAATGGTTACTGAGTGCCTGAGAGGTGCTGAGCCAATGAGGATGAGAGAGCATTGAAGGTTGATGCCTCTGAGGGAACTCTGAGGTGGATCATAGCGGAGAAGTGTCAAAGTGTATTGGAGGTGGTTGAAAGGGACTGGAGGTGGACTGAGGTGGCTGAGGTGAGGTTAAATAGGAATGGGAAGTCATAATCATGATGGGAGATGATAAAAGGAGAATGAGATTCAGAAGGTGATAGATATAATCTAAGATGATCAAAAGGCCATGTCTAGGGTTCAATATTTGTGCTACTGACTATAACAGAGATTGGACTATATATACTTGGAGGTGTAGCACTGGAGGATCAGAGAATGACTAAAGAAAAGACTAAGGATTATGTCAAGTCCATGAATGTTACGATTCGCTCATAGGACGAATGCTTTTTCCTTTCTTACGATATTGGACTAATACTTTTCTTTTCTCACACTTAACCTCATTCCTTCCACATCGTTCTATGACATTCCATACATCTCATAAGCGTGTTTATCCTCCACTACGCAGGTACTCTTTTTCTTCTGATCTTCTCACGCTGACTGCGCCAGCCCTTAAACGTTTCTCTCTCACACGTGGGTTTTCTATTGTCCTTTTTATTTCTAATGCCACTTCCCATGCTGGCCCTTAACCATTGTGACACATAACTGTCACACTTCTAGTTTACTATATAAACCCTTCAACAGGGCTCTTTGCCTCTCTTCCTTAGCTTAGTTCTACCTACGGCTTGTTGCCTAGTTAGTGCTAGCAATCCACTTGCCTTTACTCCTCAGTCTTCATTTTACTATTAAGTGAATGCTTTGCACTTGGCTCCTCGCCTCTGTGTGACCTTGAACTCTCGAACCTTTGACCCACTTGTCAAGCTAGACAGTGGTAACTCTAGACCTGTCAACACCCTTGATGGTACCCTTGATCCAGCATCCCCACAGCTGGCCATATGTCATCATATACACGAATGACAGAACCCTTGACCCTACTAGGCATTAGTAGGTCTGCACACGACCATACCCATGGCCATGCGTAACAAAAGAACTAAGCTACTTCCTTGATCGGGTACTATCACATACGCCTCCCACCATAGCTTCTCATCGAAATACTCGAACCACTGACTCGCATTGGAACCCTCGAGAACCTCTGCATACTTTGCACTCCAATTCCTCTGACATCCCCAACAATCCCAACCAAGCATATTGGGACGAAGACCTGGACAAGCTCCTATTGGACTCCGATGAAGAACTCACTACCCGCAACCTTGACCATAGCTTTTCTGCCTCTGTGCAGATACCTCACCCCCAAACCTCCCTGTCCCCGACACCCAGATGCCAAACCAGCCACATCTTTCCTCTGATCCCTTGTCCCCTGTCATCTACCATGACTATGAAACCCCTTGAGCTTCGCATCGGTGCTCCAGAGTGTTATGACAGCGATTACAAGACAGCCAAGCAATGGCTGGACTCTGTCATCTTCTACCTCAATGTCAATGCTGAGGTTTACATCACCGACCCCAAGCACATTGCCTTTGCGCTCTCCTATATGACAAAGAGCCCTGCCCTCACTTGAGCCAACACCTTCTGAGCTTCGAAGATTGTAGCTGATGGCTTGATTTCAATGAGCTCATGGTCCGACTTCCGTGACACCTTCATCTCAGTGTTTAAACATCATGACACTACCGGCAACATGATTGCCTGGCTCACCACCACCTGCATGGCTGCCACCAAGAACGGTGGATACTCTTCCTCGCTCACTGAGTACAATGCTCAGTTCCAGAACCATTATGCCATTGCTGGTATAGCAGACCACAATGTCCTCATCGGCTATTACTCAGCCATGATCCCCAAAGTCCTCATGCGCTGCATCTTGGCCATGGAGAAAGTTCCCACCACCATCGACGACTGGCTAAAGAAAGCCGTCACCTTCCAGATCCACATGGAGCGTGCTCGGGAGATTGCTGCCTGTCACAAAACCCCCTTGCACCACACGTTCCATCAGTACACCACCCCCACTCCTGTCAAAGATCCCAATGCTATGGACATTGATGCTGTCCGCCTACCCAGACTCACCCCTGCAGAATGAGAATTATGCTGAAAAGAAGGCAGATGTTTCCACTGCCGACAGAAAGGACATCGGGCTACCGCCTGCTCCATGTTTACTTCAAACACCCCAAGGCCGAAGAAGGTCATTTGGAAGGTCATAGAAGTGGAAGTCGAGGACAAAGAAGAAGTCCCTCAACTACAAGAGATAGACGATGAAGAAGACAACGAAGAACCCAAGGTGTCTTGCGTCACCTTTACCTCCCAGGATTTTTGAAATGGAATACTGCCTCGATGTCAGTAGTTCCTCCTATTATGTGTGTACCTGTACTTGTATCCACATCCAAGAAATCAATGAGAATCCCGTTACAACTCATTGATCCCTCGCACACCATGAAAACCGTTGACACTCGAGCCCTCATCGACAGCGGAGCAGACATCAACTGCCTCAACTGGGACTTTGCTCGTAAGAACCGACTACCTCTTGACAAACTCCCAGTTCCTATCCCAGTCAACAATGTTGACCAAACACCGAACACCAAAGGGGCCATCCGCTACACTGCCTCTCTATTCACCAACATCAATGGAATTGCCCAACATGTGTGCTTTCATGTAATGCACTGTGGATCCGAGAACGTGATTCTCGGGATGCCTTGGCTACGAGTTACGAACCCATCAATCGACTGGTCATTGCAGACGATTGATATCCCTGAATCAGTCAACAAGTCTGCCTCTCTCTATCACATCTATGTCATGGATCTCAAATGACATGACGATGTGCAACCCCGAGCACCCCCTTCAAAACTCCCATGATGTTACATGTGGCCATGGGTATGGTTGCGCGTAGACCTACTAACACCTAGTAGGGGCAATGGAGTTGGTCGTTTGTATATACGACGATGTGAGGCCAGCCGTAGGGATGCTAGGTCAAAGGTACCGTCAAAGGTGTTGATGGGTCGAAAAGATACTGCTGCCTAGCTTGACAAGCAGGTCAAAGGTTCAAGGGTTGAGACACACGAAGGCAGGTGAGCCGTAGTGCAAAGCGCTCACTTAATGGTAGAGCGAAGACTTGAGGAGTAAAAACAGTAGATTGTTAGTGCTAACTAGGCGACAAGCCATAGGTAGAACTAAGCTAAGGAGAAGAGATGAGAGACCCTGTTGAAGGGTTTATATAGGGAAGTAAGAATGTGACAGTTATGTGTCACAATTGGTTAAGGGCCGGCGTGGGAAGCGGCATTGGAAATAGAAGACAAATAGCAAAACCACGCATGAGAAAAAGACGTTAAGAGCCAGCACATACGGCATGAGAAGATCAGAAGAAAAGGGAGTACCTGCACGATGGAGGATAAGCATGCTTATGAGATGTATGGAATGTCGTGGAACAACATGGAAGGAATGGGGTTAAGTGTGAGAAATGAAAAGTATTAATCCGAAAGAGAAAGAAAGGAAAAACCGTTCGTCCTACGAGCAAATCATAACACATGACACATCATGGTCGAGACCATCCCAGACCACACTCTCTCCACATACCTTGATATGCCCAATGGGAACCTCTATGTCCATCGCGCATTATATAATAACTTCTGCCAGCGGGTTCTCAAGTCCAGTTCCTGATACCATCGGATTCATCCGAAGCTTGTTGCCAAGCTTACCACCACCATAGAACTCGCAGCAGCTGTCGAGAACGCCAAACCAAAAGCAACTCTGCTCGACACATACAAAAACTTCGCCCCAGTCTTTGCCAAAGAATCTGCTGACTCCCTTCCCCCATCTAGATCTTACAACCATGAAATCAATGTCAACGATTCATTTACTCCCAAGATTGGGAAACTGTATCCACTCACCCCTGACGAAAAGAAAGCCACAGAAGACTTTCTCGATGAAAACCTCGTTTCCGGCAAGATCCATCCCTCAAACTCACCCCAAGCGTCACCATTCTTCTTTGTCAAGAAGAAAGACGGCAAACTTCGCCCCTGCCAAGACTACAGATACCTCAATGAACATACTGTTCACGATGCCTACCCCCTACCATTGATCTCCGACCTTTTGGACAAGCTTAAGGGAGCCCGCATCTTCACCAAATTCGACATATGTTGGGGATATAATAATGTACATATCAAAGATGGGCATCAGTGGAAGGGTGCCTTTCTTACCCATAAAGGACTCTTTGAACCCATGGTCATGTTTTTCAGCATGATTAACTTGCCCGTGACATTCCAACGATTCATGAACGACTCCTTCCATGATATGATCATAGAAGAATGGTTGGTAATCTACATGGATGATCTACTGATCTTCTCCCCTGATGACGAGACCCACACTGAACAAACCTGCCATGTCCTTCAACGGATGATGGAATTTGATCTCCATCTCAAACTGGAGAAATGCCAATTCACCATTCCTGAAGTAGAATACCTCGGCATGATTGTCAAGGAAGGACAACTTGTCATGGATCCCATCAAACTTGACAGTATCGCCAAGTGGCCAGTGCCACAAAAAGTCAAGGATGTTTGTTCGTTCCTTGGTTTTGCTAATTTCTACAGGTAATTCATCCCTGGCTACTCTAACATCACCCGCCCCCTCATCAACCTCACAAAGAAGACCATGCCCTGGACTTGGTCAACCACACAACAGACCACTTTCAAACAACTCAAGCAGTTGTTCCTCCATAAGCCTGTTCTCTTTATGCCCGACATCTCTCATCCTTTTGCCATGGCCACCGACGCCTTGAAATACACGTCAGGAGGTATTTTGTTACAAACGGACATGAATGGGGATTGGCACCCCTGTTCTTACTTATTACAATCTTTCTCCTCCTCAGAATGCAACTACAACATCCACGACCAGGAGCTCTTGGCCATCATACGCAGTTTCAAAGCCTGGAGGCAATATCTCCACAGCTCTCCCTTCCCCGTCAAGGTCTTTTCTGACCATAAAAACCTGACATACTTCCACCGCCCTCAAGACCTCAATCGACGACAAGTCCGTTGGCTCTTTGACCTTGCTGATTACGACTACTCTATTATCCACGTCCCCGGTACCCAACTCACTGGACCAGATGCCCTCTCTCGCTGCCCCAATCTCCTTCCTTGTGCTGACTCTAATAATATTGGAGTAACCCTCCTCCCTGATACCCTTTTTGTCCATCTCATCGACTCCGCCCTCTCCAATCACATCACCTCTGCCTCTGCCTCAGATGACCTTGTTCTTCACAAATTATAGAAGATCAATGGTTCTCTTCCCCCTGCCTTTTGCTCCCACCTCTCTGATTGGTAGTACCATGATGGCGTCCTTCAGTATCAGGAATGCATCTATGTTCCTCCTGACCATGACCTTCGCCACACTGTTGTCCAGCGCTCCCATGACCATGACTCCACCAGCCATCCCAGCTATCTTAAAACATGGCAACTCGTTGCTGCCGAGTTCTGGTGGCCTGGCTTAGCCTTCTTTGTCTGCTCCTATGTTGATGGCTGCACTGTGTGCCAATGCAACAAAATGAACACTCACCCTACGTCCCCCCCGCTCGTCCCTATCCCTTCCTTCTGCTTCCACCTTTTCCAACAGATCTCTTGTGATCTGATCACGGATCTCCTGCTGTTCAGGGGATTTGACTTGTTATTGGTCATGGTGGATCACGGCCTTACTAAGGGGGTAATTCTTTGCCCTACTAAGAAAACTATCTCTACCAAAGGCATTGCAATGCTCTTTTTTCACAAGGTTTATCTCTGCTTCGGCCTCTACAACAAAATCATCTCCAATCAAGGTCCACAAATCGCTTCCACCTTTGCCAAAGAACTTGGCTGTCTTCTTAACTACGACCTTTCTCTCTCTATGGCATATCATCCCCAGACTGACGACGAAACCGAACACGTTAACCAAGAGGTTGAAATGTATCTCTGCATCTACTGTGGGGGTCATCCTTCTACCTGGTCTGAACACATTTCCCACGCAGAATTCACACACAACCACTACCCCCACTCCGTCACTAGAAAGTCCCTGTTTTACCTCATGATGGGTTACAAACCCCGTGCTCTTCCTTCGGTGATCGCTGACACCAACATCCCCACTGTCGAATTCCACCTCAAAAAGCTAACCGCTTTATGAGACGAAGCCCTTGCATTCCATGAGCTTGTGTGTCAAGTCATGGCGCCCAGGTCTAAGTCAAAATTTGTACCCTTCGAGAAGGGACTGTTGCGACTACAATTTCTTGCAGGCAATCACTATCAGATAGACGTCAAGAGGAGATATTTTAATACTACTGTGTAGGCAGAGAACAAGAGAACTAGACTAGAGACTGAGCTCCGTTCAGTCTCGCTTTATATACTATTCTAATTGTGGATACATGTTGCGTATCGATCTAGATACGTATCTACATAAGTCCATCCCCTAAGCCCAACATGATCGACATGAGGAGTCGGCCTGTGACGGAGATTAATATATACATGAGGTTACCAGCCATTGATCTGCTGCGGGTGGGTGGAATGGAAGATGTCAACGGTAATTAATGATAAGGGATCACATCACAGTGATGGAGGTGACTGATGTGAGGTCTGTGATGATCACAATGTATTAAATACGTGCTGTGATCAGTGGGGCGAAAGTGAAGAGCTGAAGGTGAAGCCCACTGATCTAGAAGGGCCCGCTAGATCCCCTGTGTCTAGCACAGTGTCTACTGTCGGGTTTACCCTTGATAAGATAAAGGAAGCGTCCATATGCGCAAAGTAAAGTGTGAAAAATATATAGCTGTAACACTACCCTCCATCTAAGGATCGACTTCCAGGCGATCAAAAGGGTGTGTCAATGGAAGAGTGAGATCTTCGCGTTTGTAAAAGCATTGTATAAATGCCGAATGAGACATCCGCAGCCTTCTAGGTGCAGAAGGATACTCCCTATGGAAATTGCCGATGGCGTCAAGTGCACCCGGTAGAAGATGATCTTCCGGTTCCCAAGTTCGATCTGTCTCATCATAGCCTAGCCAATGGACCAGGTATTCAAGGCGACGACCTTTGAATCTACTAACGATGATTCTTTCTACTTCGTATAAGTTATCTCGGTCCTCGGTTACCTGTATAGGGCCGGGAGCGATGACGGGTTGTCCCTGAAGCCTTTCTTTATAAGGCTTAACCTGTGATACGTTAATGGTTGGATGGATTCGCATAGAAGATGGTAGTCGAAGGATTACTGCATTATCCCCAACTAGTGTGATGATGTCATATGGCCCTAACCATCGTTCTGTTAACTTGCGACTTGCATGCGGCAACCTTAAGATAACCATACTTTATCTCCAACGTTATAGGGAGGAGTCTCCTTTCTATGTTTGTCAGCCTGTGCTTTCATGCACAGCCGAGCTTGTTCTAAATTTGATTTAGTTTGCTCCGTCACATCGTGTAGGGTGGATAGGAATTCATTGGCAGCTGGTGCCTTGGAGGAGGATGCAATGGGTTCTATTCCCATGCATGGAGTGTAGGAATGAGTGACTTCAAATGGAGACTTCTTCGTTGAGGCTTGCCTTTTAGAATTATAACTAAATTGTGCGATGGGTAACCACTGTGCCCATTCGCCTTGACGCTCTGCGCAGAATATTCTTAGATATTGCTGCACATCCCTGATCATTCTTTCAGTTTGACCATCTGTTTGTGGGTGATGTGCAGTAGATAGCCATTGTTTTATATTAAGCTTCTTGCATAGCTCTGCCATGACTTGTGAAGCAAACTGTGGTCCTCAATCGGACACTATAGATAGGGGAATTCCATGGTGCTTGAAGATGTGATGAAGGTAGAGACTTGCTGTCTCGATGGCAGACGTTGTCTTACGACAAGGGATAAGCACTACTTCCTTCGAGAAGCGATCTACAGCGACTAGAATGCTGTCTGATCCATTACTTTCTAGCAGATCAGTGACAAAATCGACAGATATGTCCTGCCAGGGTCCACTAGGGACTTCTAGAGGCTGTAATAGACCAGAACTATGCTGGTTGGGAGGCTTCATTCGTGCGCATCGATCGCAACGAGATACATAATCTTTGATCTGAGTTGTGACGCCGGGCCACCAATAGTGACGTAAGACTAGATCAATAGTCTTTTCATTTCCGGGATGACCTGCTGTAGGCGAGTCATGACATAATTTAAGGGTTTTGATTCTTAAATCTTCGTTATCTTCGTTTTTGGCCGGAACGTATAACCAGTTTCCTTCTTGGTAAAGAAGCCCATTCGCTTCTTCACACACTTTATGTTCTTTACATAGCTTCTGTACTTCTGTCTCTGTCAAGAGACATGTTTGATTAAATATATCTTGATGTAGCTGCGCCCCTTCATTGTAGATTGCGACTTTGGATGATGTTGTCCTTATCCGCTCCGGGGATATCATAGTTATGCCTTTGTTGTCGTCTTCTATGCCCTGTGCATGATCTTCTCTTCTAGAGAGAGCGTCTGCCTTTGCGTTGGACGATCCTGGTTTATATACAAAGGTATAATTAAATCTGGATAGATATTGTGCCCATCTGGCTTGTCTTCTAGACAGGTCTTGCGCTTTCATAAAGTATTGAAGGTTTGCGTGATCGTTCCATACTTCAAATGGATGTTCTGTCCCTTCTAGATAATGACGCCATTGTTCTAGCGCCCTAATGATGCTTAACATCTCCTTATCCGCAATAGGATAGTTTCTTTCTTCTGGCGACATCGAGTGTGAGCTAAAGGCTACTGGATGCCATTTATCTTCTTTTAATATAGATAACACTGCTCCTGTTGCGTAGTCAGAAGCATCTGTTTCCAATCGGAATTGACAGTCAATGTCTGGATAAGCGAGAATAGGAGCTGTGGTGAAGCGTTCTTTTAATTTGTCGAAAGCGTCCTGCTGTAGGGAATCCCATTTCCAAGGGATGTCTTTCTTTAGGAGGTCGTTCAGAGGTCTAGCGACTTGTGCATATCCTTCAATGAAGCGACGATAGTAGTTGGCAAGACCGAGAAAGCTTCGCACCCCTTTTATGTTGGTAGGTGCTGGCCAATCTAAGATAGCGTCAACTTTCTTGCGATCCATCTTGATCCCGTCTTGTCCTACGACCATCC
>JBBPTX010000265.1:0-40237 GCA_038094595.1 Pulveroboletus aff. annulatus
GTAGACACAGTTTCGCGAGCTCTGGTTGGTTGGTAAAAGGTCAAGCGAAGTCAAGCGATGAACTAACCTAAATCGGGCGCTTTTTGCAGACATTTCTGCTCGCTTACGCGTTGCCGCTTTGTAGATGCTCTCGTATCAGATACCCAAGTACGCGCGAACGTACAGAATCGAGGTCTTTTGTACATCGGGCTTCATATTGGAGACATATTCGGTATGCCTCTTGCCAAGGGTCATCAGCACTCTTTCTCGTCATGTCCTTGAAGTGAGGGAGAGTGTCTGGTAGTGCTTGTCCACCAACCATGTAGTTTCTAAGTTGACTTGGCGGGCCTCCTTACAATCGCAACACTGCCATGTAGCGGAGTGGTTTTCGGAACTCAAATAATTAGCATCTTGCCGACTTATCGCCGAATCGACGCCGATGCATTGACAGTCGATCAAGCAAATTCCGCCGCTCCACATGTGATGTATGTGCTTTTGCTGCCCATCCGTTTACTCCGAGCGATCTAGAGATTCACTAAAGGAAGGGCCGAAGAGAGCACTACCATGTTACTGTACTACCTACCACCGAAGCGGAAAATAAGTTGGTTTGTCCGCTCAGTATCAATCCAAAAATACATTTTCACTACATGGCGTTCTACTTAGTGCATTTCTGAACGGCACTACGACGTAACGACATAACCTATGACCGGCCTGACCGCCGCCATCATAGTATTTGAGCACACGCGATTATGTAACTTTGGCGAATGTTGTGCATGCCAGTGTAAAGTTTTCTCCGGTCAAGATAAGCGCCTCCTTCATGACGACGACCTCTCGCAAGCGCTTTCGAGCAGAGCAAGATGAATCCAGTGATTGGCCTATGCCTGGAGACACGTTTTCGCCCAAGTATGTGTGTTTTCTTTGACATTCATGTCTCCGGCGTATACATGGTATACTTTAGGTTGAATTTATACCGTGAAATCCCAAATAAAGATACAAAACCGGTCATGAAGACAGCAACACTGGCGTTGCCTGGTTTGAAACCCGGGAACATCAGTATCAGTCTCCTTCATGATAAAGTGACCATTTCTGGTGAAATCGAGAGTGTACCTCCACGTAAGGAGGGGACTCGCCGTGTATATACCCGTCGCGAAGTTCCAGGTGGAACATTCTCTCGAGAGTTGTCGGTTCCTTCTGGAATGAGAGTACGTCGACTATGCATTTAAACTATTGAATCGTGTGTTGAACCATTACATACAGCCAGAAGATTTCAAGGCCAGGATGGAAAATGGCCTTTTAACTTTGACGTTTCCAGCGGACCCGCCTAAACGTGAACCTTACTACCTACCCATCGAGTGGCTCTAGAGGTATATTCTCTGCATACTTTGTTGACAGTAATAACTGATTGCTGGTCTTCGATATTGTTGCACAAAGCCTGCGGGTCAAATCCGTATAATTTCCCTTGTTTTATCCTAAAGAACACGATGCTGCCCATAATATTCGACCTGCTCGCTCCGCATTTCAACCATTTCCGTTCCTGTATGCTGAGATGATATAATAATATTGCCGAGACTCCTCTTAGACCTGTACAGGAAGTCTGAGTTCTCAACACAATGATTGGTCTTCCCCTGCCGAATGCCGTATGAGTGCCATAGAATGGGTAGATCCCAGCCTACAAGACATCGAGCATTGGATTTTACAACACCTTGCCATACGTTACCTCGACTCCAATTGACACTGACGCCAGTTGGACGCCAACGCGTACTGTACCCTTCCAAATTCTTTGGCGTTCTCGCCTCCCGGCGACCCTTACTATTGCCAAGGGATCCTTTTCTTTGTACATTTAGGTACCAGTGAGCGCGTGAGCCTGAGGTTTGGTGACTAGTAACATATCAGCAGATTCGGTACGCCTACAACCGTGTCCGCGTCGAGCCAAACGGCTACACTAGAGTAGTAAATTCAATTCTGAGGGTACTACATACACGTTGTGACGGGATCACTAAATGTTAGCGTCACGACTGAGTCCAGTAGCGTCACGGACAATTGAGCACTAAATATCAGCGTCTGGAAATTGACGCTATCAAGCAGCGTCCCTCGCATCAATGACGTGGTCATTAGTATTTTAAACAACAGCGCCCGGGACGCTAAATACTATCTATTTTTCTTTTTGTAGTGAGTATCATCATCATGCTTTGAAGTGTGGATGCACGGGCATTAATTCCAATTGCCTGACACACTTTGAACTCCGCTTCCTCACCAATCGAAGATACACCTGACACTACACAGTACATTTCTGCGTACTTCCGCTTTGGCAGAATTCTAGGCCTGTAGCACGTCCAAATCCTCTGCATTCAACCTAAAGTGGACCAGGTACTACCACGTGCTACCTGCCGCAATGAGTTCACCTGATCCAATTACAGGAACCTTGCAAGTCCCCGTACTTAACATAGAATGAGTGCCGAGCTGCCAAGTTCACGGCCACGCAAGCGTACTCAAACTCGGGAACTTTTTGAAGAAGACTCTCCTGCCAACGACAAGAACGCTACTTCCGTTTTTTTGCTCCGAAGGCAGTGGCGCTATACCAGAAGAGTATGACGCTTTGAAAGCGCCCTTACCTAGCCCTGTAAACAAATCCATTTCTTTTTCTCATTACTTTTCAAGTCGGAATAAAGCTGAAGTGTCGCAATCGCCAAGGTATGCATTTTTCATGCTCCTATCTTCACGTCAACGACATATTTCCACTTTCGTCAGAATAAATTTTGTATAGTCATATCGACGAAGAAGCAAGCTTAGAGATGGTAACAGCAACAATTGCGTTGCCTGGTTTAACACATGCGGATATCACCATCAATCTCCTCCATGACAAACTGACTATCTCCGGCGAATACATTGATCGGAAAGGGTATTGTACCAGTCGTGAACTTCCACATGGAAATTTCTCTCGGGTACTCATAGTTCCTCTTGGAATGAGGGTATGTCAACATGTCGACTATGACCACGGAACTACCACCGAGCTAACTGCTTGCAGCTAGAGGATTTCAATGCAGAGATGGAGAACGGTCTTTTGACTGTGACGTATCCGAAAGATGCACCCAAGCAGGTACCTCACCGCGTAACTATCAAAAGCCCAAACCGAATGTGGAGGTACGGTCTTCACACATACACTCGACAATGATAACTAATTTATGGCTTTGCGACAATGGATGATCTTGCGTCCAACATAGTTACTGTCTGGGATTGATGTATGTACGTTCAAATTGATTGACATGCCAGCCCAAGGATACTTCTCAGCACGTTCTGACGTCTGATGGTGACCTCAGCCGTATACAACAAACAATCTCACCTCACTTTCTAATGTGTGCCCTCTTGTTTGTCGTTTCATCGTTATGACACTTTTTCACCTATGGAGTTCGGATAGAAAAGGAAACAACCTGACATGTCAGGTGAGTCTATCACCTCCGACTCCAGGTCGGAGCTTATATACTTCGGAATTTCACGGACGTCATTGTAGAAATTTTTCAAAATACACTGCTGCTCACCAAGGTACGTCAGTCGCAGACACCATATTGAGCAGGGGATGTGATGACCACTGCTGACGCTGACCCGGGACGTCTCCCAAATGGTCTGCATTAAAAATACTCATGATATCGATAGACACTCAGAAGCAGTGCGAATTATGGTCTATAGGCTCTGAGCTGCCCGTGTATCCGTTGTGGGACCCCCCTAGTTATGTCATTATACCGTTCAAGAGCCAAGTACGAACGAACACTGATATGTATCCTGTACCGGAACGAAAACAAGGGTTGACTACTTTGGTTCTCCTGGTCACGATAGTAGCACAAGGGAATTATTCTGCCCTTTTTCCCTGATCTTGCTCGGCGTCCGAAGATTCCTGCAATGATTCGAATGAAGAATCAAGTTATTCTCGGGGAAATGGGCAAACTACCATTTTAAATTAGAATGTTTACGGACTAGGACCTGATACTTTGAACTGAACAAATGTAAGTATACGACTGCAACGCAGCGCAAGAGCTTATTTCGTGACATAATACCATGTCTTTCGATGCTTCTTGTTTCAGATATCTAAGGACACGCGAGCTTGAATGCAAGCGTTCGTTAGATAAATGCTTTTTGTCATAGTCAGGTCACATCGATGTTCATGCAAGCCGGATCCTCGAGGTAAGGGTATGTATCCAGTGGCACAGTGCTTTCCCGCCGTGGCCATGTGACAGTGCAACTTGCAAGCCTGAGTTAACGCGTACGTTGGTTGATCATTGTGGCGTCCGTGTGAAAATATCACATAATTAGGCCTCGTTCTGAGTCACTGGTATGTAACTCGGAAGCTTCAAGTTCGAAGTCTGGTATATAGACTCTCTCCATTCTGCATACCATGACATCCCGTAAGCGCAAACATTCTATGGAAATGGAAACGGATGATGTGCTTGCGTTTATGGATCGATCTCCGCTTCCACCAGAAGACCGTACAAAAACATTCTCACCCAAGTATGTATGCATTTCAAGTTTCCCCTTTCTCGCGTTACTACAAGTGAACACTATTTTTAGGTTGAACCTGTGTCAACATACAAATTGGTCTTCAAAGCCTGAGACCACTACTGTAATAGCGACGTTGGGATTACCTGGTTTGAAACCCGATGACATTACTATCAATCACCTCCACGACAAATTAACCATCTCTGGTGAAGTTGTTGAGCAACAACCTCTACTTGAGGGAGAGAGTCGGAAATATACCTGCCGCGAGCTTTCAAGTGGAAGGTTTTCTCGGGTGCTGAAAGTCCCCCTTGGTATGAGAGTATGTCGACTACAACGTTCGAACCATCGAATTTGATGTTGATTTACTCGACTTTCTACTTACAGTCGGACGATATTAGGGCCCGAATGGAAGATGGACTTTTAACTCTGACGTTTCCGAAAGATCCACCCAAGCAGAATCCTCATCGCATCCCGATCACATCCGGCTAGCAGAGGTATGCTCTTTTCACACTTTCTAGATAATGTTGGCTCATTCCCAACAAGGAATATTCACAGATCGTGTCTATAAAATCTCTCTTTCATACGAAATCTGATGTAACAACAAGTTTGGTTCCCATTGCTCGTCCAAATCCAATTTATTTTGACATTCCTGGTTTGGGTTTCCTTCTGAATACTTAAATCTAGACGGCATTCATGGCGCCGCACCGCACCGCACGACCTCAGCGGGTTAAAGCTCGGCCGGCTTTTTGGTGTACCCCGTTCTAACTCATACATCTGCGACTAGACGCCAATGCATACAATATGTATCATGATCTGGTACATGCGCCTCGGCCTCAGCCTCTGTAGGCTGAGATCATGCCGATAGCGTTGAGCCTCGTGCACATGTTTCAGTAGGGCTTGCCGAATTTGTCGCTGTCAAGCCTCAAGGTACTAGTGAGTAGTCCGCTATTACTGGCGAAACACCGCCATTACACGCTGATCAAAATTTCAGGTCACCCCAAAGTTGCACCCCACAAAACGCGGGCCGCCTGCTTTGTACGTCTATCCGTGCGACCTGCGGCCCTGAACCCATCTAATCTAGCATTATTGCAGGAAGTCGAACCAGACGGACCCGAGTTCGAACAGTGGAAGTTCACATAACTCCAATGAATGGAACTCCAAACACCCGCAGCCTGAAGCGTCCCCGACAGTCTTCAGGACTGCAAGATGTACATCCTGCTCTCGCGTCTCAATCCCAGGATGCTACTCCGGGAAAGAGTAATGCAGTTAATACAGGTGGATCCTTACCACAAACTGGCGCGGTCGCTGGGCAAGCGTCCAATCCAGCTGGGACCAATCTTGCAGCAGGTAACCCGCCTACGCCGGGGTGCGTGCGCTTTCTCTTGGGCTCATCTTACTGTCACTGGCGCATTCTACTTGCTTTAGGGCGAACACGCATATCCATGTAGATGAAGCTACAAAGTTGGAGATGATGATAGTAAAGATTGGATTGCCCGGTCTGACACCCGACAACGTCACCATCGTTCTCGTTAGCGACAAACTAATTGTCTCGGGCGAATTCGTTGATCAGACTAGTATTCGGCCTGAGGCGGATCAATGTCTCGCTCGTGAGCTTCCACATGGCAAATTTTCTCGGTCTTTACTTGTCCCTGCCGGTTTGAAGGTATGTCGTTATCAACTACTTCTCTGGAACCGTCGAATCCCATACCAACTTGCTACCCACAGCCGGGAGATGTAAAGGCGGAGATGGAGAACGGCCTTCTGGCTCTAACATACCCAAAAATTGCACCCAAGGTGACACTTCAGCGGCATCGCATACCCATCACCAGACCCGAACAGAAATCAGAGGTATGGAGTCTACACAGACGACGACGACTAAATTTTAACATTGCATGCATGCTCACAGACCACTTGAATCTGCATCAGAGTCGATAGTCATCGTTTTATCTTGGGAAATTTGATGCGTCAAGAAAAAATTGGCTTATTGGGCCGTATTTCGATTTCTCCAGTCCATGTAACCTGCATTTGAAACGCCCTGTCTATACGATATCATCCATTGGTCATATTGCACAAAGTTTTCAGCGCAGGGGATACAACGGAAGAGGGACCTCCTTATCGACATGGCGGTGAAATCTACGGTGCAACAAGCGTCGTAAAAAGTGCACAGGATCAACCCTTCAACAACAAAAACAAGACATTCAAGACATCAAAAACGTAACCGAATAGCTCATGCTTTAGCGTAGTGAAAAGAAAACATTAAGGTGGAAAACACAGAACGACTAACTCGTAGTGTTCGAGAAAACAAGAACTTGAAAACAGATGCTTACAAACATCTACAGGGGCTATCCCAAACGCGACAGGGTATCGGGCGATGATTAAACGTCGAATACAACTGGATTATTTATGTTTATACTTGCCATTTTCGCATGGTGACGAGTGGTGATGACGGGATGCAGCCGGCGCTCCGGGTGTGCTTGTGCGTCTGCAATGGTGTCAAGCGACGATTGCGAAGTTTAACGTCGCTCGAGATGCTCGTTGATATCCATGGTCGCGACGGCGCAGACAAGCGAACGTTTTGAGAATGCGCCTTGGTGCGCGTCGGTGACAACAAACCCGCAACTTTCAGAGTCTCAGAAGCCGTTGTCGCCATCGCTGGATCACGACGATGTGTTGCACTCCAGGATGGAAGTCGCTCACTCGATCGACCCACCGCGTTCCACGGCAGTATCGGGACCCCACCGGCAACGCTTCCGGGTTCGAACCCATGTGAACGAACCGACGTAAATGAAAAGCTGTGTGCTCTGTTGGGGGTGTGCGGATGAAGATCGATCGAAGAAGCGCGAGTCGGAGTATGGGAAGGGCTAGCTATTGGCAACAAGAGATCGACGGAAGCGACGCGGTGACTGAACGTATGCTTATCACCTTCGCGAGTACGATTTAGAAGGATACATTTGCCCGGATCCATGCGCCGTTGGACAGAAGTGGCGGCAGGTGAGAAAGGCTCCCGCGACAAAATGGTGTTCGATATACGCGGGGAGTATGTACGCTGACGCGGGAAGGAGATGCCGACGATGCCTTGCTGGACACACGGTGGCTTGGGTGGGGGAGGCTTGTTTTCGTCGACGTGCGCAATAGACTGAAAGTACTTCTGGTTTTCCTGCCTTGTCTTCCTGGTCGTGATGGGTTGAACGGGGGACTTTGGCCGTCTAGATGATGCGACGTTGGTGTTGACACCCCTGTCAATGTGGTTGACGTCGCAGAATGGCAGCCTTGGTTCGAACGACGCAATCCGTGGGCTGGGTGGGTTGGAAGGGCCGGAGAGCCGAGGGTGACGGCACGCCGAGCAACCACTACGGAACTCTGACCCAGAATGGCGTCGCGGTACAGTAGCGCTAGTGTCCTCGGGATTCGGGGAACCTAGCCTGCCAGCCTGGCAAGATTCAAGTTCAGCATCAGAACGGCGTTGGACAAGGTTCGGAATAACATGCGCGCACGCTTGCGCCCGATCGAGGACATGAGACCGAGATGATGATGGCGACGATGGCGTTGACAAAGATGGTTCTCGGTCTTGGCTCTCGTCATGCGGATCCGCAGCAACCCATTTCATCCGGAGGCGACGGTGAGACGTGCGGTTGGCATTGGAAGTGGTCGAAGCTGAAGTGTCCCCTGTAATCCTTGCCAAGTCAAGCGCGAGCTTGTGGATACCTCCGACGCTTTGCAGGTAGTTTTGATCAAGAAGTCTCCAATCTCGTAGCCTATTCAACACCGAGGGCAGGACGGATGCATCATCTCCCTCAACGGAACCGCCGGCACGACCTTGATGTAGAACCTCGCAGATCGAAAGGAGGAGCGCAGGCGAGAACGGGGAGAAACGACATATTTGTTTCGACTTGAGATGGGACGGTAATAACACGAGCAGACGTTCGAGTACTTGCTTGCCCCTGATGGACAACTGAGCTTGGCGAGAGGCAAAATCCCTAGCGGATTCCTCGCCTGGCAAGGCGAAACTATCTTGATGTTCGAGCGGGCATTCAGTCATGATGTTCGTAAAACCTGGCGAGCACTTCACGACAAGAGGAAGGTCGGGAGTACGTGTGAGTAAGATAATGTTTCAAACGTGAACGAAAGAACGGCAAAAAAAATAAACACCCCACACGAGCATTCCAATGTCAAAAATTGGAAATGGTAGATGCTTTTGATGCTGAAAATACCAAAGGTTAAAACAAGGCTCACCAGGCGAGGACAATTTTCACCAAGTCTCATCTTCCGAGCGTAGGGTGACTTGAAATTCCCGAATACCAGTTTCTGATGAAATCGTTAGCCTAAGTTTTCTCGGGCGCAGGAATACATAGCTACCTTGCTATTTTCCCCTACAGCCTTTCCATCTCAAGTGAGCGGGAGAAAAACACGCGCTAGTATGTCGCTGGCATCCCAAGGAGTACGTTTAAGAGTCTATACCCGAGGAATGTTCGTAAGAGGCTTAAGCGATAGTATTTTTCTAGCACTGCCCCAAAGTTGCAAGTCCCTCCGGATCCTGAAAGTATCGATCCCGCCAAGGCCGCATCAGCCCAGCTGGCACGTATTTGCTTCTCATGGTGGCCTTTGATGACCGCCGTGATGCAGAGGGACTTCTTTTCTTCAAGTAATTTTCGATTGGGAGTACAATGCGATTGGCCCGGCCAAAGTTGTTGGAAAATGGACTAGTAGATATGTCATGACTCATCCACTGGCAGGTTGTCAATTTTAGCGCCGTGCGGCATTACCAAAACCGATTCTTATTACTAGTAGTCAACGATCTTTCGTAAAGCTACCCTTACGATTATCAACATAGTTTGCAGCCAGGTGGTAGAACGAACGTTATCGATGGGTCTGACCCTCTTTCAGCCAGGTTGTTTTTGTTCTCCACGCCCGAGAAGGATCTCGGATGTGTTGGGTCTCGACCAACTCGGAGATACGGCAGTCCCCCCATTTCCGAGCGAATTTTCACGGGTTCCAAGGGCCTCCCGCGGCTTCACGTCCAAGTTTCATCCTACGTAGGTGATCCCGTCTGACCAGCTGACCATTATTTACGAGAGCCCCGTGATCGGCGGTATCCTCATCCAACTCGCGATGAGATGCCCCGTCCGATTCGGCGAAAAAAAGGCCTGCATCGGGATTCCCTTCCTTTCTAGTCCTTCAGAACTTGGACCTCTCGGTCAGTCTCGTTAGTATCAAGAGCGATAGCTTGATCACGACGCGGCTTCAGGTCATTACGAGTGCTAGCCGGACGGTGTCATTACTCTTGATTGCCGGCCGCGTTCTTGATGCGTGCTACCCGATGAACACACATGGTGAGCATTGCGAACATGGTTTACGCATGGAACCTGTCAGACTTCCAGCGCATTTACGTCGAACCGATGCCCAATTCCGGGGAGAACAAATCAAATTTCCGTCGGCTGGAACCCATCGGGCAAGCAACATCTTCTGGAAGCATGGTATGTATCATTGCTATGTATCCCCTGCATGTATTAGGAGTTGACCTTTATGTTTTATGTCGAATGATGAACCTATCTTACAGCAAGCAAGGCGATAGCGGGCCGAGTCGACCTGGAGGGAAGCTTCCACCGATACGGTCGGTACGTGGTCCTCGGGAGACTCGTCACTCGTAATGGTCCATTCTTTGTTCCTGGCCATGAGTCAGTGAGTCAGTGATACTTACCGGTCCTTGTTTGCGGCAATGCGTACTCCGGCTCTTGTGGCATCCGTTCCACGAGGATGGATTACGTAAGTACGTAGTAGAACTTCAGGGTCCGTTCCGTGCGCAAGTTGAAGTTGACTTTGCGGCTGATTGCTGACGTTGAGCGTTGAGCTCGGAGAATTTCCGTTCGGGTATGAACTGACATTAGCTCTATCAAAATAGAGGATTGGGGTTCGTCTTCTGGTACTTTCGGTGTTTCGAAGAGCGATTTACGAAGAACGTCGGAAGAGCCAGCTCTTCCTACCATAGGTTGACGTCCGAGTCCACTTGGCGACCATTTGGTCAGTGCTGGACGGTAGCTTGACCTCACCGTGATACTACAAGCACTACCAAAAGTGTCTGATGATTATCCGCCACCGGGCCCATAAGGTGCGCACTTCATCTTTGCAACTCGACGAGCAATCTGCAAACTAGGTTCTTTGGTACAGACAACGGAAAAGCATTTGCAAGGCAGTCGGGCTTCCAGGAATCCCGTACGCTGGTCTTCTGGGAAATTTTTTGATGTTTATTTCGATGGGTTTCCTATGACTTCGCTCCAGGAACAATCAGCCCAACAATCGCTGACGTGCATAATCAGACAAGTATGGATGTTGTTTACTCCCCGGTTAGATGTTGCCGACGTTGGACCATTTTAGGTGCCTCACTCCAATCTTGCCACTTCAATTTGGTGTCCTCGTGCCAAAGGTGGCTTGCATGAAACGAGCCTCTGACCGTCAGGAACATTAATATTGCGGTGGAAACTCGAGACCAGGTGTAATAGTAACCTTATCTTTGGACGTTATGTAACGGCAAGGGAGTGGACAAATCGTCTATGCCGTTCAAATTCGAAGTAGCAGAAGAACAAGAAGTAGAAAGTCGGTGTCTTTCCTTGGGTTCGGTCCTCGGGGCGGGTCCGCTATTTTAGTGGCCTTCACCATCGTCACCTGGTACAATTCCGATCTCCCCCACCCATCGTACCGCGAGGTCCCTCTCATCTGACCTCATTGCCAGGTGGGTAGCGACCCGGCTGGTGTGATTTGTTTTGTTTGATTGATGTCATGCCAACAGCCTGTATCCCGTATCTGAATATCCTGGTACAATGGTCACCCCTGATTCCAGCAAAATCTTCATTCCGGTATTTGCAGGACAGGGAACATCAAGGACGAGCTTAAAACATGCAGCTGATCAGGCTATTCGCGACGTAGACTCTCCCGCGGGTTCTCTCCTCCTTTCTTCATGCTTAGATGTACTTCTCGCAGAACTCGCTGCTTTATCCCCAACGGAACTCGCTCAGAGTGGCATATACCCGTCAGATTTTGATAATCCACGCTGCTTGCTCATACCCGACCCCAAATACCTCAAAAATCATATCATCTCGGCGTTGTTTCTCTTCCTTGCACAGATACTACGCTATCAGTCCTACCTTCACTCCACTTCTCGCTCTTTCCCCGATCTTCTCAAAACGAACATCCACCACACTATCGGAGTCCTTGGTCTATCGTCTGGAATATTTCCCGCTTGTGTTATCGCTGCGTCTCGCAACCCGCTTTCCTATATCACCACCGCGGTCGAAATCTTTCGTCTGGTGTTTTGGACCGCACTGCGCGTCGTGCAGTTTACGAGGGTGTTACTCAAGGAGAAACCGGTAGACACCACCCTTTCTTGGAGTGTCGCGTGCGTTGGTCTGACGAGAGCCAATGTCGAACAACACATCGCTAGATTCGAGAAAAGGGTTGGTTTTCGTCGGGTCTCCCTTTCGTAGCGCTAATTTACTTGCTTTAGTATTGCTGTATCTCCTCTCTTCGGGTGACAGCAATCCTAGACGAAAAGAATGTCACAATTTCAGGTCGACCGGACTTGCTGGTCAAGTTTTCAACCTTTGTATCTCAGCATTGCACTGTACACCCCACGACGCTTGATGCGCTATATCACTCAGACCTACACCTCCCAGACACACGGAACCGGATTTTGGCAGACATTCGCGAGAGGAACATTCAATTCCCTGATTACCAAGATCTCTATTGTCCACTTAGATCAACGATATCTGGGGATATCGTCGAGCCTAGTTCTGATTACCCGTCACTCGTCGACCTCGTAGTCGATTTGGTGCTCGTTCATCCCGTGAACTGGGATCTCATTGCCAAGAAAGTGGCATCTGTTGTCCCACCTGACGTGGGTCTCTTGGCCATCAATATCGGTCCCGGATCAAGCGCCCTACGAGCTTTGGAGAGGGCCATTCCCGAACGCGTACTGTATTGCATTGACGCAACTTCAGAGACACGCGCAGAAGCACTTCCCGCCCCTGCGAAGCAAGAACCTATCGCAATTATCGGTATGGCTACCCAGACTCCTGGCGCTGTCAATACCACTCGATTATGGGAGGTACTGGAAAAAGGTATCAACACTGTTTCAAAGGTAAGCGTGGCTGATACATCCCTTTGGATGCTGATGGATCTATTTAGATTCCAGACGATCGTTTTAATCTCCCATTGCACCCCGCGGGCGATATTGAATCATTTCATTGTGAGACTGGGGTCGAAACAGGCAATTTCATGGATGGTTTCGCCAATTTTGATCACAAGTTTTTCAAGATTTCTCCCCGCGAGGCAAGAAGCATGGATCCTCAGCAACGTGTTCTTCTGCACACGGCGTATGAAGCTCTCGAAAGTGCGGGATACGTTCCTGATGCGACGCCTTGTTTTCAACGCGCCACCTTTGGTTGCTATATTGGAGCAGCGACCCAAGACTATGCTGAAAACCTCGCCAATAATGTTGATATTCACTACAGCACTGGTGGGCTTTTCATTTGACGTATTATGAATGGGCAGATTTGACGTCGTTCAAAGGGACGTTAAGGGCTTTCTTGAGCGGCCGCGTTTCGTATGCCATGCAGTTTGGGGGACCATCGGTCGTGGTGGATACCGCGTGCTCGTCTTCCATTGTAGCCATCCATCAAGCATGCAGGGCTTTGATGCTCAAAGATTGTGATGCCGCGCTCGCGGGTGGCGTTAACATCATGACCAGTCTAAATGTACGTATACGAGGCTTCATCAGGCACATCGGGATAACGTTTGAGATAGATGTTCGTTGGACTAGAGCGGGGCCATTTTTTGAGTCCCACTGGTCAGTGCAAACCGTTTGATGCGTCCGCCGATGGTTACTCTAGAGGGGAAGGTTGTTGTCTGCTTGTTTTAAAGCGATTAAGTGACGCTGTAGCAGAAAACGACAACATTCTGGGTGTCATTCGGGGGGTTGAAGTGAACCAAAGTGGTCTGGCACCGTCAATCACCCACCCACACGCCCCTACACAGGTCGATCTCCTCAAAACATTGCTTGCGCAGGCGCGCATTTGTCCGACTCGCGTCAGCGTCGTCGAAGCACATGGTACCGGAACAGAAGCAGGCGACTCTTGCGAACTTGCAGCCATTCGTTCTGTTCTTTCTTCGGGGCGAACGCAGTGCAATCCTCTCCATGTTACGTCGATCAAGGCTAACATTGGCCACCTCGAGGCTGCCTCTGGGGCTGTGGGCCTTTGCAAGCTCTTGCTGATGCTACGACATAACGTCGTTCCAGCCCAGATATCATTGAAGACCCTCCATCCGCTCATTACACCCTTGGACACAGACAACACTGTCATTGATACCGATCCAACACCATGGGTCGCTGATTCACCTCGAGTCGCCGTGCTCAACAACTTTGGCGCGTCTGGCTCGAATGGGGCGCTCGTACTTGAGGAATATGTCAAGCTCAATCAGCCTCGCTTAACTTCGTCATTCGTATTTGCCATTTCAGCAAAGTCGGCCATGGCGCTCGAAGCTCTTCGGTCGCGGTACATACAGTGGCTTGGCGACCCTCAAAACTGCGATGTGCCATTTAGTGACATTGCCTATACGGCTACCGCTCGCCGCCAGCTCTACCCATTCCGATTAGCGGTTACTGCAAAGGACAATGGTCAACTCGCTCGGGCTCTTGCTACCGCGCCTGTCACCCACGTCGAGGGGCGCGGGGGTCGTGTCATCTTCGTGTTCTCCGGACAAGGAAGCCAGTATCTGAATATGGGCAACTCGCTTTATGCCACGTCGTCGGTCTTTAGGAGTTGTATTGATCGATGTCAACGCTGCCTCCTTTCCCTCGGCTATCCCGGTATACTTCCTATCGTCTCGTCGGAGACTTGCGACTACGCTCTTAGTTTGGATGAGACGTTCGAAGCTTATCAATGTGCTGTCCTCGCGGTCGAGTTTGCTCTCGCCGCTTTATGGAAGCACTGGGGGTTAGTTCCTGCTGCCGTCATCGGGCAAAGGTGGGTCGTTGGGCCACTGCTCTCGTATCAGGATCTGTTCTCACTGTTGGTTTCAGTCTAGGAGAGTATGCCGCGATGGTCGCAGCCGATGTTCTGTCGATCGAGACTGCGCTCTCCATCGTGGCAAAGAGGGCCCGTTTAATGTCTCGAGGGTGCGCCATTGGGATAACAGGAATGGTCTCTGTTACCCTTCCGTCTTCGCAGGTGCAAGACCTCCTGTTAGCCGATGTGTCCTTTCCGAACGTGTCGATTGCATGCGTAAACACGGAATCCTCGTGTGTCGTCTCCGGGCCAGCCGAGGAATTACGCGCTTTTTCTACTTATGTAACGGACGCGCTCGGGTGCAAGACGTTCGCTCTTCAGATGCCACTCGGCTTCCATTCCTCCGCCATGGACCCGATTCTAGATGATCTTAGAGAGTATGTCGCGATGCTTCCGGTCCATCCTCCATCAATACCCATCGCATCCAATGTTTATGGGACCGTCGTTCGCGCGGGTGACGGTTTGACGTTCCAAGCAAACTATTTCGTCAAACACTGTCGCCAGCCGGTTCTGTTTGCCCAGAGTCTGCGAGAACTAGAACAATACATGGACCCCTCCCAAATCGATGCATGGATCGACGTCGGCCCGCACCCAATCTGTCTTCCTATGATCGAGACGACGCTGGCGCCGTCTGGAGAAACCCTGTATCTTCCATCGATGCTCAAGGAGACGCCGACATGGGACACGCTGGCAGGCAGTTTGGCCCAGCTGTACCGAACTGGCATTCCTGTCGACTGGCGACACGTCTTTGACGAATGCACCACTTGTTCGTGCGTTGATTTGCCATCGTACCCGTTCGACTCGCAAAAGTTCTGGGTGCCTTATACCAGTCGCGCTGTTCGCGCTGTTTCGGAGCCGGCGATTCAGAGTAAAGCCTTAGACCACCCAATGTTGTCCTCTTGGTCTCAATTTCCATCCCACCAGAACGGTAATGCAGCGATATTTGAAACACCCATTAGCTACCTGGCGACATATATGGGAGGACATAAAGTCGGTGGTTTTGCTCTTTGCCCGGCGTCGGTATACCTGGAACTGGTTCTCGCTGGTGCTATCATTACGCAACGCCACATGGAACTGGATTTCGGAAGGTCCATGCCTGTATTGCGTGCCGTGGAGTTCTCGCGTCCCCTCGTGCTGCCCAGAGATGTCCCATTGGTAATTTGTACACATGTTACCGTCCACGAGGATGGGACAGGGTCGTTCAGCATCACCTCCAGGTTGGAGTCCTCGCAAGAAGAACATGACCATGTTCATGGCGATTTACGTTTCTCGTCCATTCGTGAGACGACGTCGAACCTCGCGCTTGAGTTCCCTATTCTGTCTCGGTGCGCGGAGGCTCTCACTTGCGAAGAAGCACCAGAAGTTTTCACTACCCATACTGCATACGAGGTGGTCTTTCCTCGCGTTGTCGACTACGCCAAAGACTACCATACGATCCAATCGCTCACCGTCAGTGGGGACGGTGCTTCCGGCCTCGCCCGCATCACTCTATCAGGTTCTCTGGGTTCTTTACCAGTTTTCCTCGATACAATGCTCCACGTCGCGGGTTTCATGGTCAATTTACGGGGCGGTGTCTCAGACGCGTACATCTGCAACGGCGTCGGCTTGCTCAAAGTACTCCGTGATCTCATCGCCGACAAGCAGTCTTACAGCATCTACTGTACTAACAATTGGATCACCTCTCGTGACTTTATCACTGCGGATATCGTCGCTGTCCAGGAATCTGACCCGCCGACCGTCGTGGCGCAGCTTCGGGGTGCACAGTTTCGCAGGGTCCGATTGACAAGTCTTCATCGCGGCCTGGCTATCGCGGCGAATCCGAGTGGGATGCGAAACCGCATGCGGACTAATTCCAATGCGATTATCACGCCTTCGTCACCCAGGAGTGTTATCTTTGGTCGTTCGCGTTCCAACACTCACACCTCCTTGTTTTGCGGAACTGGTTTCGGTATCGACAAGGTGGACGTTACTCAAGCGGATGAGTACTATGGAAATTGCAGCGTGCCACTCTCGCCGCAGACGTTGGTTTCGGAGAATGGCGTCATCTCTGGCCTAGACGTAGACCATGTCCGCAAGATCATAGCCGAAGTCCTCGGAATCACGGATAGCAAGGAGATCCGAGACGAAACGGATTTCAGGTCTCTTGGTTTGGACTCGTTGGGGTCGATCGAGGCGCAGCAAGTGTTGAGGGTCGCATTCAACAGACCTATACCACACGACGTGTTTGCCAAGTGCCCGACGTTCTCGGCTCTTCGCGAGTTTTTGGTAGCTGAGCTGAACAATGACGAGAACGATGGTGACGGTCTGGACGTCAAGGTTTACCGGTGTGGGGGGTCGCCCGATGTCGTGCTGGTGCCGCTGCAACAGTGCCCAAATAGTGTGCACGCGCCGCTTTACCTCGTGCATGATGGAAGTGGTTTGATCAATCACTACGAGCGATTGTCACCTTTGCAAAGAGATGTGTGGGGGATCAGTAATCCTCGCTTCTTCAGTGATGAGTCCTGGGAAACTCTGGAAGATATGGCTCTGGCATACGCACAAGCGATCGAACAGCATGCGAAAGATGCCACGTTGATGCTCGGAGGTCAGCTTTTTTTTTTTACATCCATCTGGTAATGCCTTGGAAGTCTGACTCTAGATTCTTTTTGCAGGTTGGTCATTTGGAGGTGTCGTCGCTTTCGAAATTTCCCGAATCCTTCTCGCCCGAGGTGTTGACGTCAAGGGTGTCGTTTTAATCGATTCGCCTTGTCCATCTGCGCCGCCGCTGTTGTCGGGCGCTATCATCAGTCATGTCCTTCGTGATCAGGACCTCGCGGTCGATACGCCAATGAAGACACTGGTCGTGCGCCAGTTCAAACAAAGTACAGCCCTCTTGGACAAGTACATTCCTGGCGACAAGTCTCAGGTCTCAGCCCCCCTGGCGTTTTTGCGCTGTACTACAGGGTTCTCGCTACATGGTACAGATATGGACGCGAACGACGTGCCTGTGTGGTTCCGTGACCGCGACTGTATTGCGTCGACTGTGAGGCCTTGGCAGGATTTAGTGGGAAGTGCCATTCCGACTTGGGACATTCCCGGGCACCACTTTGAGCCGTTTTCGAGCATTTATGTGTGTCATCTTTAGCCTAAATCTGTGCGAGTCTGGTGCTGATGGCGAGGGTATAGATTGAGGAGACATCGGCACAACTCGATCGCGCATGTCAACACCTAGAAGGCCAAAATGTCGCTTGAAGGTCCCTCATGCTCTAATCTCTCACTTGCCGGGCACGTCCATTGTAGCGACCTATTTTTTATCACGTACTTTTTCCTCTTGTGGAATGCAGGTTCACGTCGACGACTGCGCACGAATGCATTAGTATCGTAAGGTTAGATCAGGATGGTTGGAACACGTTGCAATACAATGCAATAGAACCAGTCTATTCGGGGAATGGTCCATGGCTTGTTGAATCAATCACTAGAAGCACTGTGTGGTATGTACGTATTAATGTTCTTTACGCAATCGAGGTGCGGGCTTGGTACACATTCGATCTACTCTGATTAGTTTGTTACAAAGCTTGTCCCCTTTGGCCGGTCACTGCGGGAGGCTTTCCAGGCAGCATAGTACAGGGGCAACCCGTCCGTCAACCCTGGTTTCTTTTGTTGCCAACCCAAGAGTGACTTGGCAAGGTAAGGGCGAAGGAGAATAGTAGTCGAGAGTCCCTCTTGAAATACTGTTCCGAGTCACCGATCAGACAAACATCAGTTTCATACCAACCTTGAAGGATATCTTCAAACGTACGATTCCTGGGTTTGATCCACCCATATGGTTCCTTGGCACCGGAGACTTGAACAAGCTTCCGAAGGAATTCCTCGACAGACTCTGTAGTGTCATTGCTGGCGTCTATCGCAAGCCCACCCAGGATGGGCGCTTTCTCCGCCGCCCGGACGTACACATCCGCAAGGTCATCTGCATGGATGAGCGCGAACCTCCCTCCAGGTTGACCAAACCATTCAACCCGGCCCGCATACGCCGCCTCAAACACATGATCCAAAAAGGAGGCGCTCTTACCGTACAGCAGCGAGGGTCTGATCACGATCCCATTCACACGGTCGTCCTTGAGCACCACTTGCTCGAACTGGGGACGCCACGCGACAGCTGTGATAGCACTTGATAACGGGGTCGTGTCTGTGACGAACTCGTCTGGGCTCGAGCCGTGTACCCAGCTACCGGAAGTGTAGATGAACGACAATTTGGGCGAGCCGACGGGACGTGCAGACTGGGCGGCGGTGGCAACGAGTTCGAAGAGGGTAGGGGAAATGGTGCGTAGAAGATCAACGTCACCTCCCAGGGCTTCGATGACGACGTCGGCAGTGGGAATAAGATGTGCCCATCCTTGTCTGTCGGTGGGTTCGCTGACGATGGGGAATACTGCGGAGTGAAACGTGAGTTAATTGAGTCCCGCAAAACTGATAACCTGGGGACTCTGAACATGCCTTCATCTTTAGCTAGTTCCTTGGCCTTTACTTCGGAACGGGTCACCCCATACACGATATGGCCTGCTCTAGCCAGAGCCTGAGCGGCGGGGAAACCAATGAAACCGGAGGCTCTACAAAGGTGTTAAAATTTTAAGTTGCTCACTACTCATTAGAACCAATGCCCACCCGAAAATGAGTACTTTCATCTCGCTTGGACTGCCAGCTGCGACGCTAGGTGGGCAGTAAGGGACCACCGGAAGGAATCCATTCCACGTGCTATTATATCTCCCCAATTCGGAATTTCTTGAGATTGGGGTGAGAGATACAGCAGATTTGGGTCAATATGTATGTGGCTAGCCCAGTACAGTGAGCCAGTGGATCGATTTATCATCGTGCGCTGAAGAAACAAGCATGGTGAGTCATCAGTGGTGACTCAATGCATGGAGATAGATCGTATCTACTCGACACTGGCACTTGAAGAAACTTACTAGGCAATTCAAGGCAATTCACTCGAAGGCCTTGACTAGTCAATGGCCGGAGTCACCGGGCTAAGTGCTAGTAAGGCAAGTCGAGCCGGTCTGGTACTAAGACACTCAGGCCAAGCTAAACTTGGCGACGGCGATTGAAACGTTGATGGCCGTTGGAGCAGGCTCGAGGATGCTGGCACAACGCGGCAAGGACGCCTGGCACCGCGCCTCGAGGCAGTGAGGCATCCCCACTACTAACTACAGTTGATTATCTCATAATGCATACTACTATGCGTCATGAGATAGTCAACTGTAGTACCTACTCCTCTGACCCTCGGGGAGCTCTGTTCCACCACTTGAGGTTTCTGGTTCGGCCAGCGATCACAATCGTAAATCTAACCACCATGACATGCTGACTCGCGACTCAACCTAGCCTTTTTCAACGCGTACAACCTCCAGCTCCTTCATGGCATCCGAACCGGAGCACCATTTCGATCACGATTCATCCGAAGAAAGATTCAAGCACGAGCTCAAAGATAGAGGTGGATCGGAGAAAACTATAACTTACTGCCATCGCCGCATGCTGCATGAAAACCGTAAATTTCATCCCACAAAAAATGCCGCATCACACACGATTCCACTAATCAAAGACGTTCTAAACGAGCTTAGTAGCCAACTCTCCGGTCCCTAAAGCGTTACTATCAGAGTATTTTCGCTACATTGATCTACCCTCTCTGATTGGTGGCTGAAAAAAGTGTTTCCTTCGGCCGGTCGCTGCGCGAGGCCTTCCAGGCAGCGTAATACAAGGGCAGCGCATCCGTCAATCCGGGTTTCTTTTGCTGCCATCCTAAGAGGGACTTGGCAAGATAAGGGCGCACAACGGGTGTCGTCGCAAGTGCCTCTTGAAAAACTGTTTGTAGATCAAACAAACATCAGTCCCACACCAGTCTCAAAGGATATTCTCAACGCACGGTTCGTAGGTTCGGTCCACCCATGGGGCTCCTTGGCGCCGGAAACCTGAACGAGCTTGCGAAGAAATTCCTCCACCGACTCTGTAGTATCATTGGTAGCGTTTATCGCGAGACCACCAAGGACAGGTGCTTTCTCAGCCACTCGAACGTACACATCCGCGAGGTCGTCGGCGTGGATGAGCGAGAACCGTCCCCCAGGTTGACCATACCACGTAACCTGACGACCTGTCTCGGCCGCTTCGAACACTGGGTCAAACAAAGAGGCGCTCTTTCCGTACAACAACCCGGGCCGGATCACGATCCCGTTCACACGGACATCTTTTAACACAGTTTGCTCGACCTGGGGACGCCACGAAACAAGCCCGGCGGGGTCTGACAGTGGGGTCGTGTCTGACACGAACTTGTCTGGGCTCGAACCGTGCACCCAGGTACCAGAAGTGTAGATGTAAGACACTTTGGGTGATCCGACGGGACGGGTGGATTGGGCGGTGGTGGCCACGGCATTAAGGAGGGCAAGTCCAACGGTGCGTAAATCGGCGGTGCCTCCCAGGGCTTCGATAACGACATCGATGGTAGGGATAAGGTGCGCCCACGCTTGGGTATCGGTGGGCTCGCCAATGATGGGGAATACTGCGAGATGATAAGTGGGTAAGCTATTGTCGGGGTTGGGAACGTGCCTTCGTTGACAGCCAGTTGCTTAGCCTTTGTCTCGGAACGGGTGACACCATACACGATATGACCTGCTCTGCTCAGAGCATAAGCGGCGGGCAAGCCAGCGAAACTAGAAGCTCTGGAACGTGCCAGTGTTAGATTTAATCACTCCTTGCAACGGATAAGCTCACCCGAAAATGAGTACTTTCATCTTGCTTCGTTATACAGGTAGTGCTGGGTGGGTATTATCGAAACCTCTGGAGGAGCAGTTCATTTCAGTCCATTATATCCACCAGAGGCGGCATTCTCGAAGTCATGCTTGGTAATGGTGGGAGAGTTGATAGAAGGATTTATCATTGACTCGGGCTGAATATATTGTTCTTGCCGGGTCCCCGAATCGGCTGATGCTCAAGAAAAAAAGACAATGACTCATCGGCCACGAATGTGAGATAGCGACTCACTGGGTCAAGAATCTTTGGATTCGTGTAAAGAGGAAAAATACGAGGTCTTGCCAGGAATCGAACCTGGGTTTTGGGAAGATGATATCAGAATCCCAAGTGATAACCGCTACACTACAAGACCGCCAAATGAAAATCACAACACTTTAATATTGATATGCCTCTATAGATCTATCCATCTGGGCGAACTCCTATGCGGCACGATTAGACCACTAAAAAGTTAGAGACCATCGTCAAAAGATATCGGAAACTGGAAAGAAGGCAAGGTATTGTGGTTGCCTTATGTAACACTGAATCATCTCATCGCGGCACCTTTTTCCTCGAGAATACAGGAGCTTGTAGTGGTGGACATCATGAAGTTGAAGGTGTCATTATTAACAAACACCAGCACCTAATCAACGTCCAGGCGGTCCACACCCAAAGAACCAGCGATTATATTTCCCGAGGGCTGTCGTACTACTGCTCGCTCAATTAACGGATTTTCGGATCACGATGGGCTTTCAATCACATACCGGTGCGTTATTTCGACGAAACAAATGGCTTACATGCAGGCTGCCCGCACCAGAAATCGTGTGAAAGGATACTCCAGCTTTCACTGGATGGCCTCACCAAACATTGTGGTGAACAAGTACAAACTTGAAGTTGACGTACTCGGTTGACCCTGAGCCGGCCACGCAGCCTCGCGTAACGCGACGCTAAATATCACTGACACCTGGACTAGCGGACCTTTCCAGTTGCTCCCAAGCAAGTCCCTGCACGGCTCAACCACCACAATGGCTTCCAGCAAGAAACCCTTGAAATGCTCGCCCAAGCCCAAATCGAAGATTGGTCCAATGGCACGTGATCACGACGCGTCGAAGACACCTCCACGGCGCGTCTTGGCTAGTTTCCCAGGGTTGACAAAACCTAGTTCACCTTGCCCACCACCACCAACGTTTTCGACGGCGACAGAGTTATCACCATTAACAACCACGACGGCCAGCGCCACAGAAACGACCACGACGACCACAGAGGCGGAGACAAACACACAAGCGAGAACAAGGAAAAGTATTCATCGCAACACCAACAACAAACCATCTATGGACACGCCCTCCACATCCAAACTAGCGCGACCTACGCCGTTCACACCCAAGCGACCTCTCTCTGTCACTGCTGGCAGCGATCTCACCACACCATCAATTTTCAGTACATCGAAGAAATACAAGGCGAATCTTTCCTCAGAATCCCGCATTCGATCCACGAAAACACAAGCGCACTCAACTCTCGCGCCCGTTCCGGGAACACCTACGAAATCCAACGATGGCTCAGGGTCGCGGCCCAAGACACCTTCCACCCCGAGAGGCACAAGTCCCGCACCAGGATTATTCTTGGCTGGAGACATGTCCATGGATGTGAGCAGGGTCGACCCAGAAGAGGTGCTCGTGGACTTTCAGACACTCGAGCCAGGGGACATATCCGGAGACATCGACGAAAGCCAATTGCCCACCACTGACTACGGGAAAGAAGACAAAGTTCTCGTCTCGATCCGGTATACTTTTTTGCAGTTGGTTTTCGGAAGACGTACGCTCAACTTGTTTTTGTAGGATGCGCCCAACGAGCTCGCTGGATGCTTGGAATATCTCCCTTCCCAATAACATCAAACTTCTACCGCAACATGCTAAAACGGCGCTGACCCCTCCCGCCGAGTTCCAATTTGACGAGGTGCTCACAGGGTCCGAAAACAAACCGGTATACAATGCCGTTGCAAGAAGTCATGTGTGTGCTGCGATGGAAGGCTATAATGCCGTCATCTTCGCATATGGCCAAACCGCAAGCGGAAAGACATTCACCCTTGTAGGCGTTTTCTAGTATGATTTTTCCAACGTTCTCATGTCTATGTTAGTCTGGAAATGAAGAACAACCCGGTATAATTCCAAGAGCTATGAAAGACGTCTTTTCTCATATCAGGAGAACACCGACACGCGAATACCTCCTTCGTTGCTCTTACCTTGAGATTTACAACGAAACCGTTTACGATCTACTTTCTCCTCCCTCTGTGTCGGCGACACATCCCGTACAGATCATCGGACAGGGTATTCTAGCACCTCTGCGAGAAGAGGTCGTCACGAGTCTCAAGGGCGTGCGCGAGGTGATGGAACGAGGAGAGAGACATCGCAGGACTGCAAGCACGGACTGGAACGAAAGGAGTAGTAGAAGTCACAGCGTATTCAGGCTTGTTATCGAAAGTAGAGAAAGAGGCGAGGGGAAAGCGGAGTCAGGTGGTAGGCAAACTCCAGGTCTGAGGCCGCCAACACCGGGAGGAACGCGATTGCAAACAATCGGGGGGAGGAGTGTCCAGATGTCAGTTTTGGTGAGACTTCACTCTCCTTTTGGCACGGAATTGTATTGAGAAAATTTGATTTCAGAGCTTGATCGACCTAGCGGGATCTGAGAAGGCAACGTCTGATAAGGAGCGAACACGAGAAGGAAAGTATATCAATACCAGGTATGTGTCCGACACATCTCAGAAACCATTGTTCATAGAAGATCGTCAGTCTTCTTACTCTTGGGAGCGTCATTGGTACTTTGGCAGAAAATGCTGCCAAAAATAAAAAGTATGGTCTTTTCCTCCCAGAATCCAGATGAAAAAACTAACCATCCTGCGATTAGTGACCACGTCCCTTACCGTAACTCCAAACTGACACGTCTTCTTCAGCCCTCTCTTTCTGGAGATGCTCGGATCAGTGTTGTTTGTACGATGAACCCAGGCGTTGATGCTGTCGCGGAGAGTACAAGCACACTGCAGTTTGCATCGCGAATCAAGCGCGTGCATCTAAGCGCGAAGAAGAAGGAAGTCGTCGACACGGATGCCCTCATTGAGAGATACCGCAAGGAGATTGATGAGTTAAAGAAGAAGTTAGCCGAGCGGGAAGCAGAGGCCCCAGAAAGACACCGGCGAATGAGTGCACAAGAGGTACGTTGAATAAGATCCTTGGCCGCTCTTCATATCTTATACTTTTCGTTTCTAGCAACTTGACGAATCTAAGGCGATGAAAGACCTGAATTCGCGGATACAACAATTGACGAAGCTCATTTTGACGAGTCAGACCGTGGATGAGAACAAGGGGGACGAATCCCGTCCAGCAAGTCCGTCCAAGGTCGATTTTGATATGTCGCCGTATCAGGTCAGTACACGGATCATACCTGTCTCGGCTACTTTGACAACGGGGTGTACAGCTACAACAAGAGCTGCTGGGTGCCCGACGTCAAGTAGAGTCTCAAGCTAACCAGATACTCTCGCTGGAGGCAGCGCTCCTCGCCCGTCCCGAGATCCCACCAGACGCACCCGAGACAGACAAGGACAAACGACTCGCAGATCAACAAAAGACGATTCGGGAACTCGAGATCGCCATTCAAGGGTATGAGAGCAACCTCGGCGAGCCCCTCCGCCAAGTGCGTGAAGACGTCGAGCGCGAGTGGCAGGGCCGACTTGCCGCAGAGGTGAAGCGACGGGAGGAAAAGGAAGCGTGGGCGACTGAGCTAGTGAAGCAACTCGACAAGGAGAAGAAGATGAGGACGAAGCTAGAGGAGGAGAGACGGGCGCTGGCGGCCTTTGTGAGCAAGTTTGACGCGTTAGGGTTGGCTGGGGGGAATGCGCTCCCACCGTCGTCGGTTTCGAATCCACCATCGGCACCGACGCCTTTGGGTAAGGCCAAGTCATATCTGAGCAGGATCGGCTCGGCTCGGCTCGGGGTTGTCAAGGAGGAGACGGAGAGCCCGATAAGGATCGATTTGAAGAATCAACCGAGTCTATTGGACCAGATGCCTGAAGAGGAATGGAGTATGATGGAGGATGTCAGTTTCGAGATGGATCTTGGGAAAGGGAAACTTGTAAATGGGAAGAGGGCAGAAAGCCCGCAGAAGGAGATCCTTGGGCGTAAGGAGAATATCCCGGTGTAAGATGCGTGGACGGTGCAACGGTAGGATTATGATTGGATATATTTGCGATCGATGGAACCATGTTGTCTGTGCTGGTATGTTTTTCTTGTCGACTTGCTTTGCTGTATGCGTTCACTTTTTTCTGCATGTGCTCCTAGTTTTAGTAGCGATTGCTGGGCGATCACCCTACTGTCTCTTAATTGATCCCCAGCCGTTCACAAGCCACATAGTGTGTGGGAGTTTTTTGACCCACTCCGTGACAGCGATTGTGAAGGTACCCCTCGATCCAACATATATGGACCTCAGCTGGATGCACTGCTTTACATTTATTTTCCCCTTCAGAACTATCACGACATCCCAGTCTTTTGCTCTTGGCCGGAGGTTTGACGATTGTCCAACTTCTACGAGACACGACGTGGTCCCGGGTCTTTCCGAACACCAAGATGTCGTTTCATCTGAATCTTTCCAGCGTAACGCTCAGCGACTTCGGCCTAGCCTGGCATTGTTGACGTCGAGAAGATTCCATCCTGCGCTATCATTGTGATTCGTGAGAGGGGGACCGTATCATCGCATCTGTATTTGGCACCTTCGCTGCTGTGCTTGGTCTTTGGACGGTGCATCTACACCTCGATCTCGGTATGAGATATGCGACGCTCGTGACAGACAGGCTGCGGTCGCTCTATTCTGGCCAACTCATTTCCACGGACCACTGATACCGGCCACAGCTATCTGATGCGCCATCGCGATGGCCAGCTGACTCCGATGGCGACCTGACCTAACCACAAGCCATTCCGCAATAGTCCCTATTCTTCTCAGGCTGCCACACGACATGGGTCCACAGCAGGACGAGTTCGGATCGAGCCTCTGCGTACATAAATAATAATAATTCCGCAACCCTGGCATCTCTTTCAGGCACCTTGGACCTGTGGTGCTGCGAAACTTCAAGTTGTAATCTCATGCATATGGCAGCATGCCGTTGTGGCGGGACTGGCGTCCTTTTCATCCCCGTTGCGATGCTTCCTCAAAGCATTGGTGTGTTCCCACACAAACCGTGCAGTGATCGGTTTTTGAAAGTTTCATGAACGCTTCTTCATTCGCGCCCACTCCGATAGGTTGGAACTTCGGTACCCGTACAAGTTTTGGTGAAAGGGAGCGACCGCCGCTGATAGTGCTCGCACGTGCGCTGTGCTCGTCCGTATTTCCGGTTCCATTATGTGACGAGTCACGAGTTGGCAAATTACTGCACGTTTCGGATATATGACGAAACGGGCTTTGCCAGCACAGTTGCCGCATCGGCACTAAATCTCACGGCGGTGCTTATCCGCCGAACCCAAAAGTGTACATTGCTGTAGACCAACGTGTGGGGACTCGGTCGTCAAATCGGTGCCAGTGTCACGGTGGCTGAAGGATGCCAACCAGTGGGCTAAAGTGGAGCGCCTGGGTCCCTTATCTTCGCCAGTCGGTTGAAGTTCTGTAGTATGCGCCTGGACCGCTGCTAGGAAGGACTGGGCAAGGTATGTACGCGACGGAACGGCTCAAAACAAATCCAACTCCGAGTCGCACGAGATCATCGATAATCTAACCGAGATCATACTTGCCTCATTGGTTTTTTCTTGTTTGATTTTTGACCTTTACCAGTCTTTTTTTTTTCAAGTTGCTCCCAACGAGCAGTATGCATGGTCATTATTCGTTTCTAATATCCAATAAATCTCATTTTAAGTTTACGCTGACAGGAAAAGGGAAAGCAATATTTGCGGCCCCACCCGATGGCTGCGAATTGATCTGGTCCAAAACGCCCCGACAGGAACATGCCAGCAGTACTTACTATTCCTGTACATCGACGCGATACCGCCGTGACACCCCTTTTTGCGACAACGTCGCAAATAACGCCAAAAGTAGGGGTCTACGAGGTATATAATCCCCCTTCCTCGTCTTGGGATGCACTCATTTCCAACGTACCCACATCCACGCAACTCCTTTATCGTCATGCAGACCGTGAGTGATGGGATTTTGTTCCCCGTGCTCTTGATTGAAAGGATAACTGATGCGCGAGTCGGGGTGTTGTGCAGGTCGTTTCCGTCCCCGTCGACCAAGCATGCTGCTCTGGAAACAGCACTTGCAACTGCACCTCTACGTATGGCCCATTTTTCTCATTATAGGACCAGTTCGTTGATCGTTTGCCTTGGCACCTCAGTTGCACCTGTAAATGCGGTGACTGCAAGCATTAAATACCCATTATACCAAACATTTTGCCTATCTTGGTTTGATCCACATCACATATTCCATTTTCCAATAACACCATCCTATTCTTGAGTCCCACCATTTCTTGGACTTGCAGGATGTGTATATTATAGTATATATGCTCTTGTATGCGTGCGATACGGACATTACTTAGAACGAAGAGAAACAGGCTATGTATGGTAGTATATGGTTTTATCAGATATATGCAGACTACATATGAGACATATGCCCATCCAATATGATTGGTCTTATTACCTGTCCGTGTCTTCGTGTAGGGGTGTGACTTCCTTGTCATGGTGCAACAGTGATTGAAACGATAAACGCAGAGTGATCGCGTTTCCTCTAACAGAAACCGGGAACCTGGTGGATTTAAACAGAGGGGGAAATTTCGAGATGGAGATGAAAGATAGAGGGAAACAGTTTTGCCCCTTATAGAGGTGCCGCATATATACATACATATATTATATACTCCGGCCAAGGAATACTTTCTTGACATGGCGAACACTACTTGGAACACATAAAACGCCAGCTTGGCAGGTTACAGCCGATCCAAAATCTGGCACTGAATCGTGGACGAAACGCGAAAACAAGTGACCCGTCTTTCAACCTTGCAGCACCCTCATTGAACCTGTTTCGTCAGTCTCACCCCAGCCACGCCGAGACATACCATGATAACAGCCCACGCTGGCCCAACTCCCCATCGTCTTGCCCACGATGACCCGTTCAAAGCTGCAAAGAGCGTACTAACGACGATAGGACCGATCGTGCGTCCGACACACATTGCAAATTGGACAAGGCCATTACACTTCCCAAGGACCGAGTCCGACACTGTGTGCGTAGACAAAGCAAGAGCATGTCGTTTGATGAGGAGCACAGAGATAGTATATGGGATCGATGCGAGCTTGACGAGTGCCAGAACCAGAGCGAGGCCGATCCAAATACAGACCTCTGTTGCTGTTGAGACCCCAGTCGTCTCGGAGTCTACGGGACGGCCACGTGCGAGTGCATTGAACAGGGGCAATACTGCAAACGTGATGGGCCAAAGGTACATACACACGTTGTATGTCTTAGTGTAGTCGAATCGATGGAGGAGGTAGGGCGTGGCAACAAGTCGTAGGAGGACGGCTACTGATCCGGCAAGGGCTAGGAAGTTCCCAATGACTGACGGCTACTGAAATTGTTAGAAAAGATAAATAAAAATCAACACAAGATCCACAACACAACGTGTTTCAGAAGTTTCAAATGTAAGGAAATGCTCACCTCAAGTCCTAAACCACCCGCGTCCACAGGCGCGTAGCAAAAGAGGGTAAAGACGACATCAAACGCAGAGCTCAGGAAGCTCAAGGTAAATCCGGATAGTGTGATTACTCGTAGGGGGGGTATTGCGAAAAGCATTTGTGCATTCAGAGGTCGGGTCTCAGCTGTGCTCGCGTCTGTGTCCAGGTCGGGAGGTGATAAGCCACCGGGGAGGACGCGTGCTTTTCGTTTACTGGGCAATGTCTGATGAAGTCAGGTGGGTAAATCAGTGCATGATATCCATCCCTCCACCGGAATGCAAACCTCTTCCAAAAGAACATACCCCAATAAAGTTCCAAGGAGCGCACATGAAGCGCTGACGATACAAGATGGCAAATAGGGATGGTCCATAAAAATGGGCCATGAAAAATACTTTGGGTATTGTGTCGCGGCATTTGCAAATGTTCCGCCAATAAGCGGTCTACAATACATTCCAGAGTCAAACTTGCAGCCCAAAAACGAAACAAACGCACCCGACGACGGAACCAGACGCCCCTGCAATGCTATATATCGGAACTGCAATGTCTTGGTTACTGTCGTCCGTGATCTCGACCAGAATCGAGTGGAGGACAGCAGCATGTCCTGCTACCAATCCACCTGGAGTAGATAGTCATTACATGTGGGATACCGGAGTATACTGAAAACCGACCGAAGAATCGTGACGCAAGGATGGCGATGAGCGACGTAGACAAGCCGAACACGATCGTCGTTACCGCGATGGAGATGAGACCAAATATCACAACGGGACGCCGACCAACGATGTCTTTTCAAACGTCAGAAAACTGGTATCACACATGTCTCAAAAGAAAATGCATGTACCTGACAATTTTCCCCAGTGATATACCGAAATCACTTGTGCGAGCGAATATGTGCTTTCCTGAGATATAGAAACGCTAGCACAACGATAATCTCCTATAGCCATAGATGCATACTGACGATTAGTCCACTGTAAAACCCGACTTGTTCCGGTGTGGCAATACGCAGATCAGCAAGGAGCTGATTGATATAAGGAAAGATCTGAGTGTAGGCAATTGGATCGACGATGCGCACGGCGATGAGCGCACTGAGCTGGGCCTTTGGGAGGGGTGTCGGACCCCTGGCATGGAGATTGATACTGGCAGAATATCCGACATGTTCCTCGTCGAGTACTAGTAGTCGTGACGACTCGTTTGGTTCATCGAAAGCATTTTTGTTGTCACTAACCCGGAACATGGGCGTAGAACGAGTCAGAACAGTGAGCCAGGGGAGTACTGAGACAGGTATATAACAATCCCTGGGTCATATTCATATTGACATCTGAGTTGTGTGCAGTAGAGTTGTATTATAGCCTCTAAGCATCTAATTTGTTCCACTGTTTGAAGACACGCACCTAGGCCCCTTGGACGGGTCGCAGACAATTGGAATGGACCCCATGAAATGTCAAAACTCGAGGTACGTCGCTTTTATGGAATAACTACGAATTCTGAGCCATACGCCAAAGCTGACATCGCTTCAGTGCCGCGGCACGACCGTGACTCATTAAAGATTCAAAGGCTCCTGAGTCGCACAGCGCCAGAACTCGCCGTGGTTCAGAATAAGTGACAACGTGCATCGACAAATACCCATGACGATGGCAATTTTTGGAACACAAACGTACCTGAAGGCACTGGTATGTCATGACAAGTTGTGGGGAAAAACACTGGGAATCCAGTGGCCCTCGGGCTTACACTGTGCCTGCAACTTGAACGTTCCAACTCACGGGTCCCGGAAAATTACTGGTTGGGTCATAATCAGGTCTCACATATGCGTTGATATCCGAGTGATTAAGGTTATAATATCCGGATAGGTTTCACGAACTCGCGTATCACTTTCGAACGAGCAAACTTGCATTGAGCGCTAAGCTGATTCCCCTTTAAATTCCTTGACTCTGTGGGAATCACACTTAGACATGGTGGACCACATCCCCTTTTTTTCCCCAAGCAAAGATTACAGGACCAACTTTGAGTACCCTCAATGCTGCGCAGGCCTGCAGCCGGTTATATTGATTGTAAGTACGATCTGAACGATGGTGGCAGCCGATCCCAGTTACGAGACGGCGAGGTAATCTGTGCCGAGTCGCGCATCCAATCACAGGCAAGACCTACCAAACTCACGACGCCATCCAATCAGCTGTCGACGTTTCTCGTAAGTTTTTCCTACTTTACACACTTTACGCACTTAATTCCACTTTACACACCATGCACACATGCTGCCGTCGCAACCCACTACTTTCTCTCACTTTTTTTTGGATTTTACACCACTACAGTAAGTATCTCACCTCTCCTATCATTTTTCCCTGGCATTAACCAACATGGCGAGCTCGTATTGCAACATTTCTGCCGCCCCAGGGACCGCCAACCTCTATGCCTGCCCAGATTGGGTAGATGAGGTAAGCACTAGTACTGCTACGTCTCAGGCCTCAACCTCACCGCGAGGCTCAGGCTGTATGCATGTGCAGTCCATCCCTGATGTTGGCGACCTCATCCCCAGTCTGTCTTCCTGCTCACTGCTCGTCGCCCCCACTCACCCCCCCACAGCTGCATCCGCCGCCGCCGCGTACAGCATCTTTTCTGATGACTACCGTGTCCCCTTCCAGAAACATAGGCTTGTCGGCATCCCTGATGCCCTCCTCCAGTACTGCAACAGTGTGTCTCGCCCGCGCATCTCACCTCCCTGCTCATCCCCCTATAGCCACCAGCATCACGTCTCACATGGTCTCATCCCAGAGATCGACCGCGTGTGGATTTCCATTGACCACAAGCTCTTTCTCTGGGATTATCCTCGTGGGTCTGTCCCCTCCTTCTCTCCCCGCTCTCTCTCACCTCCCACAGCCAGGACATCGCCTCTGTCGACCAGCCAGACGTCATCACCCACGTCGCACTCGTAAACCCAAAGCCTGCCATGTTCGTCGACGATATCTCCGCCGTCATGGTCCTCTGCGCCCCTGTATCCGTCCTCGTCATCGGCCTCTGCACCTCCCCCATCCTCGACTCAAACTGCAAAGAAATCAAAATGTATGCCACTGACATGTCTGTCCCGACAGACATCAAAACGTCCTCCGTCGTCGGCACCCCTCTTGGCCGCATATTTTTGGTGGGTTCTCAGGACGGCTGTCTCTACAAGCTCCATTACCAGCAACCAGAGTCTTGGTTCGGAAAGAGAGTCCACTTCATCAACCACTCCGTCAGTCCAGTTCAGAGCCTCTTTCCTCGCTTCTCTTCCCCAAAACAAGACGGTCTGTCCTCCCGCTAGCATTCTTCCTCTTTTCCTCATCTCCCTTCTAGACCCGTCGTCTCCATCATCTCCAACCACAAACGCAACTGCCTGTACACCCTCTCCGCCAGAAATGTCATCTCTCTCTATCATCTCTCCGCAGACCACGGAAGGAGTCGTGGCGGGACATCGTCAAACACTGGACCGACAGAGCGCCAGAGCTTGGTCTACATACACCCCTCAAGGATTGGCCACCTGAGTGGACTCAAGGGTGTAATCGCATCTTCGCGACGAAATATTTTGAGCGGTCAGTCATCACCATCGAGTTCATCAATATGTGAGTTTCCTATCACACTTTCCATCCTCGTACTTCCTGCTAACTGTGACTGACATCTCACATCCAGTTTCCACTCAAACGAAGCAAGGTTTCTTGCAGCATACCCACAGGCCGAGCGAGGGCACACTGCCCTCCTCCATGCAATCAATGCCGCGCAACACGAGCATGGAGAGAGAGAGGTACGGCCTCGACCCAATCATCAACATGGTATCACGGCCAGCGCCCAGGCATCTTCAGCTGGCGAGCCTACACCCATTGTTGCTGCCAGTACATCCCACTCGCCATCTGCTGACTCAGTACCATGATGGTGGCCAAAGTCCAACACATGTCATCACACCGAGTCCCCTCCGCCCGTCCCATCTCACAAGCATAGCATCTCATTCAAGCCCAACACACTATTCAAGCTGTATTAATCATTTCGCCGGTGCTCATCCGTTTCCGTTCTGGTTCATAGCACAATCATTTACACTGACGTCGAACACACATTATACTTACTATCTACCTAGTAGCATGCGACACCTCATTAATTCCGAGCCCACTAGTACCAGCCATGTACATAGTAACAAGTTAGTTGTACCAAATTCTTTGCTAATAGTCACAGTCATTCCATCTCTTGTGCGTCCGCAGTACACCTGTAATCGATTTCTCATTGCTCAACTCAAGCGTTCGAATTGCCAGACTGCCCTTCGAACAGACCGCTGGCTCTTCATATCCGCGTTTATGAGGCCCACTTGGACAGTGACACGTCGTGCTTGATGCTTGATAGTGCTCAGCACCATGCTCAGGTATCGTCAGGTCACCTCTCTTCTCATTTTCATGTTTTTCGTCTATAGTGACCACCCACCCGTGCACATCCGACACTCCTTGCCTCCCCACCCGCATGCTCTCCCCAGTCCCTCACTCGTCGCATATGCACACTCCCCACACTCCCCCGAGTCTGTCGTCATCGTCCTTCATATCCGAGTCACCCGTCCTCGCTGAGCAGAGCCGTCAACTGTCATTGTCTCTCGACTTACGCGTCCGAGGTGAGTCCCGTCGCGCCGCCGTGACACGCGTTTGTTTTTTCAGAACTCGTGGACGCGCTCTCGCTCACCCGTTCGGAAGAGTGGAGAAACGGGAACGGATGAAGAAGGGACGGAATCCCGAGGGGTCACGTGCGTCACGTGCTCTGGGATTCCCTCGAGCCGGCGGCATTTCCTTGCACGGCACTGCATCGCATGTAAGTTTTCCGACATAAGTGTCCCAATGACATGTCATTTTGAAATAGCTATATCTCAATACCATATCAACCAAATTATGTAAACCAAGTATTTTTAGAACACCAAGAGCAAGTACATTCTTTTATCCTACAAGACCTTGATATGATTCTTTTTTCCTTTCTAGTAATAAAGCAATCTCTTCAAAATGCCCCAACATTGGGACACTTTTTTGAGCCACTATATCTGGACATCACTAGTATGTACATTCAAGTTCTGAACACACTGGTCCTGCCTTCTTCCAGCTGAGCACATGCTTGACTGGAGTATTTTGATACATAGCTCATATGTGCAAACACAGCGAGTTACTAGCAGATTGAATTTTTCTCAAACCAAAAGCATTGTATTATTTATTTACAGTACCATCTTAAGTGGCTCTTCAAAACTGCAAGAGCTGTGGTCAAATCATTCGAGCCATAGATGAATGTATCGAGGCCTGTGGCAGTGCATGAATTGATTTGGTAGCCTCTCAGGCAGTGGGTGTCAAGTCATGGTGTTGATACATTACATGTCAAGGCCCTCTGGGCTTGCCTTGGATCTGATGTGCTAAATATTGACTGACATGCAGTAATTTGGGATATCAGAGCCCCATCTTGTTGTCATAACAATTTCTTAATGTGGTGTGAGTCGAGGGTTCGACACGGGAGTAGAGGAAGGAAGAGGTTCACACATGCCAGACGTCCCCTGTACCGAGAACAAGTTTCCCACGGAATTGTTCCCACGTTTGACACCGGTTTCACACGGTATTTCTTTGAAACCACCTGCGGGTCCAGGAATAAGGGACTACGATTCTGAATCAAAACCGTAACACTGACTGTGCCAGTGCAACTTTGAATCTACGATCACAAATCCACATACATTTTGCACCAAGTTCTAGGTCTGACATTTGGTACAGCACAAAGTTTGCTGATTCCGCCACAACCATTATTCTCTGCCAACAACTGCTGCCGATGTGTCGTTGAATTTGCAGATCCCACCGCATGATCTCATATTTTCCGAGTGCCCTCTGGACAGAGGTCGAACGAAAACGACAGGATGATACGGTATTCCATCGAGGAAGGTGCAAATCAAGACCCCACTTGCCAAATGTCAACCTTGTAGACAGTCGATAGAGATGGGTTGCGTTGAAGTTCTCGAAATCCCACATTGAAAGAGTATGTTTATCTTTTTCTTTCGACATTTGACATACGTTAACGTTCTCAAGTAGGAAAAATGGCGGATTCTTCAGCGGTATCAGTGTCGTTAGAATTGGTTGTGTGCCGGTTCTCCATACTGCATTTGTTCCGACCTTAGTCGGTGTTGTGATGGATCATGCCGGATGAATTGTCCCCTGGCCCAATTCCCACACAAAAATACACTCCTGCGGATCGGGTAAAGCGGGATCAGCCTCGTCGCATGACAGACATGACTGTGGCTATCACCCCAGACCCTCCATTCCAGATGGCATTCGTGAGTATAGACAGCTCTGTTCATTGATCCGTTCTGACACACGTATATGTTGGTAGCGACGATTTATGACAGGATTCTGCGCCCACTGGAAAAAGGACCACGACGCGTGAAGGATGGCACGAGGAACAATGCGTTTTCAAAAACAGCGCCCGGAGATGGACCAATTCGAGTGGTGAAACACTCAGGCCCGCTTTTTCGGACTGGTATCGCGGTTTCTACAGAGGTATCACCATCAAGAGAAGTGCACCTCTAGTTCATCCGAGACAGATTTTTGATGTAAGCTCACGTTCAAGATGACCGCGTAGCCCCTGCATACAAATACGCAGATAGGAACCTTTCGTCAGGCGGTATCTATCCTCTTTTCCCCTTCGTTTCGCCTCTCAAGCCGATAGCACGACTCAGGGTGTCGAAATGGTGAGAACAATTCTATTCCATCGAAACTAGGCTTTGACTCGCCCTGGGTGGAGGCGTCTTCTCTAGAATCTCCGACGTCCACCGTAACCAACACGCACCTAGAGATGACATCAAATACCAGCACGGAGAATGTTGGCCGACAAGAGAATGTATGCACTGATCATCCTTCAACATCTGTCTCGTTGCGTGCCAACATCCACTTCGCAACGCTGTGCTGGGCGGCGGCCCTCAATGGGTGGAGCGATGGCTCTATCGGGCCACTGTTGCCAAGGATACAAAAAGTGTATCACGTACGCAAATGCTCCCGTCGGGCGGGGAGTGGTGTCCTGAAGAGAGACGCAGGTCGGGTATGCACTGGTCTCGTTGGTATTCGTGTTTACGACCATTGTAAGTGGTGCAAAGTTTGCTGGTCGAGTTATTGTGCATGGAAGACAGGGATACCTCTCTGGGTGCATTTCGAATATATTCCTGACGGAACGAGTAGGGTTCGGAAAGGTCGGCGGTCCATCATCTCCCAGCCGTATCCCATTGAACTTCTCCATTAGATTCTCGTAATAGGTAGTTCGCAATTCCATTTGGACTGTGCCGTTTCAAACGTCTTTCAGGTTCTGTGTGTCAAGTCGTGGCGTATCTAATCGAAACAGCTGCGCCGCCTTTCCCCGTGTTTGTCCTTGGGTACACCATTAATAGCTATGGCATAGCGCTGCAGGTGATAATAAACAATTCGCTTCGTGTCCTCATACGCTGATGAATGTTCTTTCCCGAGGCTGCGCAAAATCTAGGGTATGTGGTGCGTTTCCAGGATAACCCTGCGCTCCGGACGGGTCTCTTGATGGAAGGTATGATCACATCAAGACACGATCGATCGCAACCAATTGCTGACATTTCTTTTCGGCATTATGGATAGCATACGGTACGCGCAGTGACATTGGTTCCGATCGTTGGTTTTGTCTCACGATAACCCCGAAAAGGCCTCGGCGCACTGTTGTCACCCCTGTCCGCGACCTACTTTGCAAGGATCCCACATTGGTCCTATCATTTCCTGGCATGCGTGGGTATCGCAGCGTTGAACACCATGTTATTGGCGATCGTGTTTCGGTTTAAATCTCAACAAGGTTGGTCGATAAGGTATACGGGGTGGGTGTGGAGCTTGATCTCCTTTCAGCATGTCTCGCAGAGATTGGGATCGTAGATACGGAAAAGGGAACGAGCGAACAGAGTCCGCTGCGTCAGATACTCGGGCTCAGGGATGTCCACCTTCTTGCTGCGTTTATCATGTTTTACGTGGGCTTCGAAGTGACGCTTGGTGGTATGCGTATTCTCTCGCACAGACTTCTGCGTGATGAACTAGTATGCCTTTAGGATGGATCGTCACATACATTATCCGCCACCGACATGGCAAATCGTCTTCGGGGTACATTTCTACCGGATTTTGGGCAGGTTCGTGTGCTTTCTCTTTAGTCACGGTAAGACGGGAGGACTCTCTATCCAGGTTTGACGGTCGGTCGGGTGGCACTCATCAAAGTCAACGACCTCCTCGGCGAATCACGCGCCTTGCTCATCTATGCCCTCCTCTCAACTGCGTGAGCCCACACCTCCCTTCCGCGTTCGTACTAGCTCAATCTCACTGCCACCCTCCGCACCAGACTCCAACTTGTCATCTGGTTCGTCCCCTCGCTCATTGGCGACGCTATCGCCATCGCCAGCATCGGCATCCTCCTCGGCCCCATGTATCCCATCGCAGCCAACCACGCTGGGCGCGTGCTCCCACCGTGGCTCCTCACGGGGTCGATGGCATGGATCGTGGCGGGTGGACAGGCAGGGTCGGCGGTGATCCCCTTCGTGGCGGGGTTGGTTGCCCAGAAGGCAGGTATTGGGGCGTTGCAACCTGTGTGCGTCCCGATCACGATTTTCTATGATGTGGTGGCTGATGGCTGGGCTCGTTGGTACAGGCTCGTGGCTGTGATTGTGCTTATGATTGTGATGTGGATGATGGTGTTGAAGTCATCGTCTATGCGGCAGTAAAATCGCAAATGTACTAAGACGATTCAGGAAGCGGAAGAAATCGTGTGCTGTGTATGTTTTCTTGTACGAATATTTCCATAGAACATCTTGATTTTGTCACCGCTCTAACTAGGTACTCGAGTTTTAAGCCTCCTGCAGTCCGGGACAGAGACGACCACTATGTCCCGGTTCTCTAACTTTTCTTCAAGAATTCAAGAAACACAACGTACTACGTAGGTTACGAAACGAACGAAAGCGTTACGGACAAGCGTGTGTGCAAGATACACTCTGGACATGCATAAATAAATAATTCGACAAGGATCCTTGCTCGCGTCCGACTACAAACATTTTGATCTCCTCACGCATGCATCATCACCGCCAAGCGCACATCCAACTGCCTCAGCGTCGGAATCATCGCCCCGTATGCCTTCCTCTCCGCCTTGGTCACTGCCACCTGTGCCCCATCAATCTTGAGCATCTCGAGCGGACACTTTGATCGTACGACGAACGCCTTGAACGTGCGGTGCAGCCACACACTTGGAAGGATGTCGAGATCGCGGATGTGGAGGTATTGGAGGGCCGGTAGGGTGAGAGCGTTGAGGAGGGGGCCAGCGCCGTAGAAGACGTCGACGTCGAGTGTGCGGAGTTTGGTGTGTGTGATGCGCGATGTGTTGGGGTCGAGTTTGGAGAGACAGACGGGGGAGAAACGGAGGTCTTGGAGGTCGGGACAGAGGGTGAGGAGTGTGAGTATGATCGGGGTGTTTGTTGCGTGACTGTGGGTTTGACACGGCGCCCGGCCAAGCGTGACCCACAGCTGCGTCAGGTGCGTCCATCCAGGGTTAAACCCCGCCAACACGTCTTTGTTTAGCGTCCCCGTATTCAGCGTGAGACTACGCAGCCTCAGTTCTGGTTGGACAATCGTCATCCCGTGCAAGGTGCTCAAGTCTCCCTCGAGCGTGAGATGCTGCAACACCGGCACATCCTGGAGCAACATCCCCGGCGCCGTCGCATCGTCGAACGTGATGTGAAGCCTCGTTGCGCGGCACGTATACGGCTGTACCATCTCCGTCGCTTCATATCTCCACACCGGGTTGCGCGACGGCCGCCGCGTATCCACGGCAAGCGAGAGCGGACACCCTCTCGCCCGGGACAGCCAATGGTGGTAAAAAAACACGCCTTGTTGTTGGATCCGACGACTGGGCCGGACAGCGAGCGAACACCACAAGCGTGGGGTTCCCAACGCCACCTTTCGCCAGCGGCGACAGACAGCCAAGAGCACCAACGGCGCCTCGCCTGCATCCGGCTCTACAAGCGCATGTGGCTTGGGAGGTAAACACCGTACAAAGATCTCACCCAAGAGTTCCGGGGGCAAGCGACGGATGCAAGATATGAGCCCGCGATGAGCGTCGATGGAGGCGAGGAGTTGGGTGCGTGTGTCGAGGAGGTGCTGGTGTACGGCAAGGACGCGCTTCATGATGCGTTCAACGGAAGCCAGTTCGGCGGTGACGTCGTCGAGTTGGGCTCGGCGTTGACGAATGATTTCGGTGATGGACGTGATATCTTGGCCAGATGCGGCATGGTTGGTGCTGCTGTACTTTGAATAAGGTGTGTCGAGGCATGGGAGCTGTTTGCCAGGTCAGAGGTCGGGTAGGACGGCGGGGAGAAAAAGGGATACTGACGTTGACACACGGATCGGGGAGCTACATGGACAGATGCCCAAGTCCGAGAGAGAGAACGATAAGCTCGATAAAGACATTACGCAACACAAGCTCACCAGCACCTGAAGCAGCTCATCGACTGATATCGCTGGATGCCGACGTGCATATGCCCGACAGTGATACGTCTGCATGGCGGGTGTCAATCCCGATGGGAGGGGAGAAAGACGTGTGGTTTGACGCGGACGCCACTGGCACCGACGACTATAAAATTGTCCGTGCACAGGGCTTGCGATCACCGGACCTGATGCGAGGCAAACACGATGCAGAACGCACCCGCCAATGAATCTTACGAGAGGAACGTGGCGCTATGGGAGCTAACGGGATCGTCGCCTCGTGCTCGCGTACCTGTCTGGCTGGGAAGAGAACTTTGACTTTCATATATAAAGAACAAAAAGGACCTGTCCTAAAATGAACTCACCCGTGCTTGTCCGTTCCGTTGGCGGTGCACGCGGACGACGACGACGACGGTTGCCTTGTTTCGACTCTACAATCCGAAACTTTCAAAGCTCGGTTACCCTCGGAAGTTGGAACCTAGCAGCAAAATCGGTCCCGGCACCATTCTTGTCGCAGACAGTCCGCAGTATTAAAACCGTAGCAACACATAGTGCACTGTGACATTGTACGATATCATGGATACAAACACTAGTAAGAATCATAGCGACATTTGTGCAATCCATTTAATCGCACAGGCATGCATCAACGCATTCATGTCTGAGTCAACGGACACGGCATCCCGCCGCATCCGGTGGCAGTGGGCACTACCGAGGGAAGTCACTCGCGCCATATTACATCAGATAATCCGGCTAAATAAACGAGACATAGGCGAGCATTTCTGTTACCCAAGTG